>PVKP010000711.1:57677-178678 GCA_004027715.1 Plecturocebus donacophilus
AATGACCAAATGTAAAAGTCCAGAGTAGATGCATTAATCCCCACACCCAAGAATTTCTTTTTTTTTAGTTATACTAAAAACTTTTTTTAGTTCTGAGATACATGTTCAGAACGTGCAGGTTTATTATATAGGTATACATGTGCCATGGTGGTTTGCTGCCTCCATCACACCGTCATCTACATTAGGTATTTCTCCTAATGCTATCCCTCCCCTATCCCCCGACCCTGCTATCCCTCCCCTAGCCCTGCCTACTCCCCCCGGCGAGCCCCAGTGTGTGATGTTCCCCTCCCTGTGTCCATGTGTTATTATTCAACACCCACTTGTGAGTGAGAACATGCGGCCAACACCCAAGAATTTCAAACCTAAGAGCTATCAAAAGTAACAGTTTCCTCATACAACAGTGGTAGACCACAAGAAGAATGCATAAGTGGATATAACTGGAAATAGAATCATTTATGAGTTTATGTGTCAAGGTTGGCATGATGAATTATAGCTAGAAGTAAAACGATCACATAAAGTACAGTATCTAAGTAAAATATGTGCTAAGAAGTCCCTCCTGAACCATCACTGATTTTTCAAGGCTGGCTTCTTATAGAATCCCCTGAAACTATGGTGATTTTCAAGGTCAAATGTTTATAGAATCTACTAGAGTGGTCGTAGTCCAACTATGATGAGTAGATAAAAGGCTGCACAGCCCTGTTGAAAAAGGAAGACTGCATCTTGGTCATCAGACTCTGTTAGATAAAAGATTACTGCACAGCTACAAACAAGGGAAACCTTAGAAGCAGCCTAGGACTGATGGTAACATTTTAGAAATGAATGTCATTTTGGTCAGACAAGTGATTACTGTCAGGTCAAGGAGACCCACCAATGTGTCCTCAATCATTTCATGCACTAGACCTTTCCCCTGACCTTCAGGCAGTGCTTCCTTCATCTTGAAATTCAATCAGTTGGCCCTCCCAGTCAGAAACATCCAACAAAATCATGCAAGCCAAGCGAATAGTTTTGTGAGCTGATTATTGAATGATGTCTAGAATGCTGAAATCATAGTCCTGAGCAATGTTTCTGAAGATGTAAAATGTATGATTCATTTTACCATTAGGCTGATATCAGAGAGAGAAAGATTCTCATTTGACATTTAATCTTCAGGGACAAATTACATGCAAACATTCATAACCTGACAGAAGATTTTCACTACTGCTGTTCCTTAGATTTGTGACATGAATGGAATAGAGTCCAACATAATATCTGATTGTATCTGTTATTCATTTATTCACTCATTCATTCATCTATTCAACACATAATTTTAAAGGACCTGTTTAGTACCAATCAAAGCTTGCTATTGATGATTCTATTAAGCCATCTCTCCTTCATGGAATAAATGATCCTCGAGTTGGGAAAAATTTACAAGTTATAAAACAGAACCCTTCATACAATGCAAGAGTATCATCTTAGCACCCCTCAGAAGTGCTCAGTTTCTGGTTTAAATCTTCCAGAAAGCTCTAAAGAAAAATTAACCAGTGTATGTCTTCCCTTCAATATGACCAGCAGCAGCCACATTGCATTCTGCTAGTCAGATGGTTTCCTCAGTTCAGTCAGCAACTTGATGGGACATCAGCTGCCAGAGGTGGTCTTTGGAGATGACAGCAGGATGTTGGTAGAGCAAATATCTTTGGCTTGGGGATTTATTAATGAGAACTGACTGATGGTTAGGCCCATATACACACACTCATGCAAATGGCTTCATCTTTACAGCTCTAAATGTAATGCCATGTTAATTTGGATAAGCAGTTGTTAAGGTTCATATCAAAGGTTTATGTTTTCTGTAATCATTTACTTAACATTTTAATTTTTTCCTCTGCAGTCTCCCAACTAAAATTGTCAACAGTAATCTCTGCGTTAATACCAAACATAGACAAAAAGCATCTGTATTATGTCAAGTGTAAAAGAAACAGAAAAGCAGCAAATTCTGATCTTTAGGTAATATTTTTCTTTTTTCTTAGCACCATTTTATGTAACAGTGAAATATGATATTGTAATATCAGGGCAAATTCTTGTAAGCATATTTGAATTCTTCCTTTCCATTCATTTTAGTCTTTGTCTAGATATGGATGTAATACAGATACAGATACAGATAAATAATGGAATAGTAATAAACTGAGTTTATTTACAGTGAAATCCCACCCTCCACTTCAGCATATTCAGTTGCTCAGGGGCAATATTTTGTCAAACAGATATTATAGTAAGAGGAAATCATGGTACATTTTTGCAATCCTGTGTCCTACAATAATAGAATACTAAGTACCTATAGCACTTCACCTAGAAATCTGTCATGGGGTCAACAGCCCACAATCTCGTGATGAGAAAAGAAGGGCTGGATCCTGTAAATACATACACATGTTTGAACACTGGCAGTCACTTTTTGGTGAAAATGTGTTACTCAAAAATTGGCATAATCACAGTTTCCACCTCGTTTATGACCAGCATAAAAAATTGCATAAAATATCATGCACAGCTGTAGTCAGAAGGAAGATTCAATTTGGGCTTTGTGCAGACTTGACTTGCCGCCAGTGCAGTCACATACATCATCTAGGGCTACATTTCAAAGGATAAAATACAGTTTTAATTCTTGTGGCAAATTTATTTTTTCAAGGAGAGATAAAAATATTAAAATAGATCATAAAAAGCATTAAGTCCCTCCCTGCCTCCATCCAGTCCATCTTTTGTTAATATAATGTTAAAGGGTTAGCAAAAGATGGAAAAGTCATAAAATTAAAGGTTAGGATTGCAGCTCTATCTGTCCTCAGAATGAGAAGGTATCTGATGTGATTGCATACTCCTTTTTATTATTTAGACAGCCTCGTTGGGAATATCGTATGTGAACAACCTCAAACATCCCTGCTGGTTTCTTTGAGAAATCTCAAAGGCCACAGTGATAGAGAACAGCATGGGCAAACTACTAAAGACAGACAAGGTTTGCAACTGAAATGCAAAAGCACAATATAGCACACAGGTTTACAAGGAGACATCCTCTTCCCCCAGGGAGGAGAGGGCTGAGGTCCAGCATCATGTGTGCAGGCGCATCACAGCATCTTCCTACTCTCAAGAGCCTAAAAGGGACAGCTGCTTCATTTCCCAATCGCGGTCCAAAGAAAACAAGTAAGTTGGCAAAACACACATAGCTAACTTTATTGACTGAAGAAGAACCAGACCTCTATTCTCTGGAATTTGAACACAATGTTCTTTCTACCTCTTTGTGTTGTCTTCAAAAGTGCTTGACATCTCTAGGAATGAATGAGAACATCCACTGAGAGATACAGGTGAAAACTTTTTTTCATATGTGTTGGTGTATTAGAGCCAGTTGGCACAGACTGTTGAGAGTCTATTGTTTTCAACTCTTCCTGATTCACATTGAGTGACTTCATGCTGTTAAGTTGAAATTAGCCATAGTGGGAGTATTTACACCACCAAAACTGGCAAATACTACAAACCAGGACTCCCTCCCATCCACTGCATAGACACTGATCAACACTTCACTCTTCTGGTTGCATCACCCCTGGAGTCAGCTCATAAATGATTAGGTGTAATGCTGTTCTCACCTAACAGCCCTCATGCCCTACCTCAGAAGCTCCAGTGATAGTTGATCAGTTGTTTCCAGCACAGCTTGTCAGGAGCTGCTATGAGGCTCCTTCAAGACATAAGGAATCTTGTGAATCACCTGTTTCTGGGAGTTACAGCTACACCAGTACACCCAAAGTCAGCAGATACCAGACTATGCAGTTTTGTCACTGACTTATAGAAAGCTCAAAGTTTTGTCAGAGATTGAGGTTCCAAAGATTTATTTCTTTTAATCTAAAGAGTGCATTGATGTCTTTAGTTTACATAGATTATACATAGCTTGTCATTAAACAAAACTGTGCTGTAGGAGAAAGAGGCTTTTGAAATTAGAAAAAAAAAAAAAGGAAGCTGGGGAATAAATGTATATAAAGCTCACTCAACTGAAACCAAAGGGTCTTCTTTACAAACAAGAGGTAAGGATACATAGTTTTTAAGAGCTTTGAGACATATAGACTTATGATTGGTCCCAGGTCTGACAACTATAAGCCCTGTGATCTTATACAAGTTACAAACTTCTCTAAGTCTCACTTTCCTCATATGTAAAATAAAAAGAAAAATAATATATTTCCCTTAGGGTACTGCAAGGACTCAATAAGACAAGGTACACTAAACTCTATCTTCTTTTGCCTACCAAGAATTCTGCCCTAGCAATTCTTTACTCACTCTCATTCTCATTTTTGCTCTCTCTCCCCTGCATCATCAATGTTTTTGTTCTCTGATCAGAAATTTATTCCCTGCCACTCAAATGATCTCTAATAACATTGTCAAGATTATCAGTGACCTTCATATTTCTAAATTCATTATCAAATCTTTGCTCTCATCTTCTGTGACTCAGTATATAACACAACACCTCCTCCTTAAAATACTTTCTTCACTTGGCTTTCAGTACCCCAGACTCTCAAGGTTCCCTTTCTATATATGGGCATTACCAATTCCAGTTGCTGAAGAGCTAAAAAGGAAAGCTATATAGTGTGATGACAGGTGGCTTCAGGATCACTGAACTCTGGTGAGGAAGGTGGAGTTGCTGTAGGTTTAAGATGCATAGGAAATGAACAGGCCAGTGGTTTTCCATTTTTGCCTGCACATCTGAATCACTTGGGGGGCTTCTGGAATTTGTGATGCTCAAGCCACCCAAAGTTAATTGTAATCTCTAGGCATGAGATCCAGGCGTCAGTATTTCTTCTGTAGGTTCCCCAGTTGACTACACTGTGGGACCAACACTAATTGACCTAGGTGCAATAAGAGAAGTAAAGGCAGATCCCAGGAGGAAGAAGTAGTTTATAGAAAGGCTCCATGGGGTCAAAAGTAGCAAATAAATGAGCACAGAAGTCTGAAAACGTGTAATGACACCAGAGCAAAGAAAGTAAAAATATACAAGACTTGTACAATAATGGTGGTAATACAAGGCATAATATTAGTTAAAGGATGCCATAAATGCCACATTTATAAAGTATTACTTAAAGAGGTTTGGAGAAATGAGAGATGGTTTGAACTCATGAAAAAACATATAAGCATAACAATGAAAAGAAGTAGCACTGTGTGTCAACTAATAGAAAGGCTGGAGTAAAATTAGTTGTATTTAAATTTGTCTTCAACTACTTTCTTTGACTTAGGGCAAGATACCTCAGTTTCCTCATATGTAGTATGTATAACAATATAACAATAAACTTATTTCATTAGTTTCTTGGAGGATTTAGATAATTTATATAAGGCACTTAGAATAGCATTTGACACATAATGAACAAACACTAAATGATGATGATGATGTTGACGATGATCACATTATGATGATGCAGTTCTTTGGCAAAATTTGAGAGAATTTAGCTGAGAAGTTGGTCTAAAGACAGGGTTCCATTTGGGAGAACTATAATAGATGCCAAGCTAGGTTTCTTTCCTCCAACAAAAACTAGCACAAGAAATACTGTGAATCCTGAAAAACTTGTCTCTAGCCTGCCCATTTGTTTTATGGTACTTGCCCCCTTCCTTGTCCTTCAAGAGCAGGATTTTTCTGCTTCTTAACACCTCCCAATAGAAAATGATTTGATAACAGTACCACTACTGGGATTACTTTTCTCAGTAGTGCTGTATCTTAAAGCTTTATCTGAAACTGTGGAATGAAAGGCTGTATCCCCAAAAGAATGTTAGTAATCAGAAAATTAAATGAGATAATTTAGATAAAAATCACTTTTAATTTATAAATTGCAATGCAAATATTAACCTTCACCTATGATAATTGACTTCTACAAAGCTCTCAAATTTTTAAGGGGAGTATCCACTTTATTTTCCACATGCCCATCAAAGAGCATATTTGATCTTACTAGAAGGCCAATATTCCTTTATTAGTAGCCCATTAATCCTAGGCCTGTGGGAAAAAGACTTGACTGCAATGAGCATTGTGACAAAAAGGAGGTTTTTCAGGTTGTATTAAAACTTCTGTTCTTTTGAAAAACCTTAACATGAAAGACATGCTGATTTAGTCATAATCAGTGTGATTGAGGAATAAAAAGAAGAGAGGAAACGCAGAGATTCATGTGTTCCTAGAATTGCAAAGCCTGTTCTTTGTCAGAACCTGTTCTTCCTTTAGAATTTCCACTTCTTCCCATGTACTGCTGCTCTTTCACCCACCTAAGAAAACATTCATGAAACACTCAGCATGCACCAGGCACCTTTCATGACCCTAGAGATATAAGATGATGGTAAGACATAGTCTCTGCCCTTGAGAAGAATGCAAGAGAGTAGGACAGGCAGGCCACTTATGAAACAGATCATGTTGATATAACAGAAATTGCAAAGACAATAGGTACAAAGACAATGGTACACAGTGCTGTGACAGTTGTTCTTTGCCCACAATGGAAACCATTATACCACAAATGTGTCTTGAAAACTAAGGGCCTAATTAGGCAAAGGAATCTGAAAGAATGTTCAAGATAAATAAAAGAAAACACGAACTGGCCACAACAGTGTGATGCTTAAATTCTCTTTCAAGTGGTCTTTCTTGGAGTACCCTGGTCTCCAATCACAAAAGCCTTTCGCTTCCTCGCCAGAGATGCCATATTGTTTCTTTCCACTAGTCTATGATGATGGTCCCATTTTCTCCCCCTAGCTTGCCGTGAAGGTGTACACTCAGTTGGTGCATCCACTTGCACCCAAACTTACTCCCCCTAGGTTCACATGCATGACCCACTGATGCCTCTGCACCACAAAGGAAATGATCTAGAAATGCAAATCAAGATTTATATACGCAAAGAGACACACTGCAAATCAAGATTTATATACGCAAAGAGACACATTGCAATAATCGACATGTTTTAAACAATATCAAAAAGGAATAAATGCGTTAAGATGAATCCACAAAAATAACACACTATAAAGCTCTTAAAAATACATAGTCCTGAAATTTTAAGATTATTTTATGGCATGGGAAAATTCTCAGAATATTTGTTCCTGTTATACACACACACACACACACACACACACACACACACACACATCCCTATGTAGATGTCTTTTGTGTTTATATACAGGTCCGTGTTCACAATAGAAAATTTGATTAAAAAAATGAATATACAATCCCACCAGCCAGAGATAATCTTGGTAACATTCAGAAATACATTTTTTCAGACCATTCCCCACACAAACTTGTTTCTTTTTGAAACAAAATTGGAATCCTAGAGCTTTGCATCATACATTGTGTTCATCCTGTGTAACATCATATCAAAAACACTTTTCCATGTAATCAATTATTCTTTGAAAATTAGACTTTAACATCTGTAAATATTCCATTTTTTGAATGTGGCATAATTTACTTAGCAGTTGCATTATGGTAGACAGTAATAATTTTTATACTTTTGTTTTTATAAATGATTCTTCAATTAACTTCCTTGACCATAAGTCTTTGTTCATAATTCACTTATTTCCTGAGACTGGCTATATAGGCATAAACTTACCAGGTCAAAAGGTAAAAGAATTTTAATGCTCTTAACAATATTTTCCAAGTTGCCTTCCAGAAAGGTTAAACCAGCTGATACTCTCACCAGTGACGCACAACGGCACCCATAACCTCACTCTTGCCAGCATCAAGTGTTATCTTTGATCATCATTGCCAATATTTTGTCATTGTAGACAAAAAAACAGTATTCTTTTTCTGATGTCATACTGTATTAAACAAAACAAAGAATACAAAACTACATATGCAATATGATCTCAACAATGTAAAACTATGGCCAAAAAAAAAATAACAGAAAGGGAACACATGAAAGTGTAAACATCTTTAGCATCTGGTGGTAGAATAATAGATCACTGCTTTTTATACATCATTAATAATAATAGTAATATATGATTTATTCAAAAGATACCATGTTTCAGGAAACATGCTACATAGTTTTCATGCAGCATCTCATTTGACCCTCAAAACACTAAAAACATTTATTTCATTTACAGCAGTAAATGACTAAGTCAAAACTGGGTAGAAGCTGGAACAGTATATAAACGCTAGCTTCACTAATTCCACAGTTCTGCTTTTTCCTCTTCTTCCTCCTAATTTAACATATTTTTGCTTTCTTGTTAATGAGTATTTTTAATCATAAAAAGCAATAAAAGTCATCTTTACAGTCTCTCCTAAATGAGGGGATCCTTTACTAAATTTGTTGCCAATAAAATTTGACCAGCTTCTCTGGAAAGGAAGCTCATTCCCTAGCTCAGGTAGGTAAATGTGAGACTCTCTGGACATCTCACAATGACCACGACTTGCCTGAATGCAAGGGGTCACCAGCATCATTACCTGGAACACTTCCTTGCCCCCCCAAACCATATCACATGGGTAACCGCCTAGCTCAGCACACATAACCTTGCCTTTGGCTGGTAGCTCATCACCCTGGCCAAAAGAAATGCTCTCTGTATGAGCAAAAAAGTAGCTGCATTAATGGAGATAGGTAGGCAAAGTCAGAATCTGACTTTTGTCCTTCCTGCATTAATGAGGAGACTGTGCTTTCTTCATATTAGTATTGATCTTAATAGTTTTTAAGAACATAGCAGGCAGGAAGCAGTGATAGAAAAATGATGTCTTCTTGTGTTTATAAATGGCGTTTGTCATGTTCTCACTCATAGGTGGGTGTTGAACAATGAGAACACATGGACACAGGGAAGGGAGCATCACACACTGGGGTCTGTGGGGGGAAATAGGGGAGGGACAGCGGGGGATGGGGAGTTGGGGAGAGATAGCATGGGGAGAAATGGCAGATATAGGTGATGGGGAGAAAGGGAGCAAATCACACTGCCAGGTGTGTACCTATGCGACAATCTTGCATGTTCTTCACATGTACCCCCAAAACCTAAAATGCAATAAATCAATAAATAAATGACGTTTGCTTCTATTATTATTAAAGTCCAAATAATAGCTAGACAATGTTTAATCCTAGTCTTTTTAAAACTGTGTTTATTTTTTTTCCTCTTTGCTTCTTCCTCCTCTGCTTCTATTTCCTTGTTTTTAATTTTTAGTGGGTACATAGTAAGTGTATATATTTATGGGGTACATGAGATGTTTCGATACAGGCATGAAATGTGAAATAA
This sequence comes from Plecturocebus donacophilus, assembly GCA_004027715.1. Taxonomy (NCBI): domain Eukaryota; kingdom Metazoa; phylum Chordata; class Mammalia; order Primates; family Pitheciidae; genus Plecturocebus; species Plecturocebus donacophilus. The sequence continues at coordinate 66,864 of PVKP010000711.1, forward strand.
GTATGTCATGGACAATGAGGTATCCATCCCCTAATTCCAGTCTTTAAATACATATATGCAATATTTTAATTATATACTATCTACCTAAAATATTAGCAAATCTGAGAAGGAGTCATTATAACAAGTCTTCTGAAGATACATTTGGATAGATTTTTTAAAAACATACTACCTAATTATCATTACAAGCTATATAAATACATATTTGCAATAGATTAATATGATACCTATTTTATAGAATAAGAAACTACTTTTCAAATTGCTGTTTTTGTTTTGATTTTTATTAAATCTTGATGTGCTAAATATTTATATTGAGGACACCATACACAGAACAATAAGAAAAAAAAAGAATATTCGTATGAGAGGAAAATGTCCCAAAGCTAACTCTTTTTAATATTCAAAGAACATGTTGATTGTTTATATAATATATTCAGACACATTGTCAGACATTTTTACCCATGTGGAAATAAGCATTAACAAACCAGACTTTATTGGTAGTTTTGTCCTGAGAGAAATAACTTTTTTAATTATTCTATCATTTAGTAATAACTCCTGTTTGTTTCCATGGCTAAAATGTCAACTTTCAGGTCCTAATCCCCTAGCCCCATGCCATTGCCTTATTTCATTTTAACTCCAGTCTCTGCTAATTGTTGACCTCTGTGACAACATAAATCCATGAATCAATGCACAGAACCCTTTGAAGAATTCACATTCTTGAGAAAAGTGTCACTGAGTTATCTATGTCTTATTTTCTAAGAGCCAAAACAGTCTGGGAATCTGATTACATTTTGCTTTTCCCCATTTTCTATGAGATGTCCAACTCATTTATGAAAGCTTCACAAACTTCTAATTTGCTGGTTGTTCTTTGAATTTCAAGGTTTTTCATTAGAAAAGAGAAGTATTTTAGAAATCTTAATGGACACTTTTCAAATTGAGAAACAGATTTTTTCTAAGATGTGAAAAGACATTATTTGTGAGAATATGGAGAAATTAGTATAAAATTATTGTTTAAATTTTAGGGTGGGTGTGGTAACTCACACCTGTAATCCAACACTTTGGGAGGCCATGGCAGGCGAATCACTTGAGGTCAGGATTTTGAGACCAGCCTGGCCATTATGGTAAATCTCCATTTCTACTAAAAATACAAAAATTAGCTGGGTGTGGTGGCACATCCCTGTAGTTACTCAGGAGGCTGAGGCAGGAGAATTGCTTGAACACAGGAGGTGGAGGCTGAAGTGAGCCAAGATCGTGCCATGCAGTCCAGCCCGCGTGACAAAGCAAGACTCCATCTCTAAATGAATGAATGAATGAATGAATGTTAAAAGACTCAAATCCTGACAAACATTCTGTCTTCACTACTAACAGTTAATTTCTGGGATTTGTTTTAATGATGATGTGTAGTATGATGGGCTGATTGACGTAAGCTTAATTTGCAAAGGAAAATTAGGAAATCCATGTCTTATACAGACATAAGGATATCATAAATCATTATTTATTATAAGAGAACAAAATTTTAAAAAGAAAAATTTCAAATACATTGAACCATATTATATTCTGTCATATAGAGCATTTAAAAAAAAAAAAAAAAAGCAAATTCCTATAATGTTTACTTTGCTACCTAATAGCAATTAAACTCATGTGGCATTTACCCCTCTTTGTTGTACTTGTGTCTTGCCAGCTTCTCAGTTTTCTGATTCTACCTACACAAATCATTCTCAGTTGTTAAACAGTGTAAGTTCAAGCACAAAATATGATCTTAACACTATGAAGAACAGTATGTTTTCTAAAGATGACCAGGCCTGGTTCTGGTCATTCTTTGTCTAAGAGTTTCTACCTTCAGTACAATTTGTATATCTGAGTCAAGTTATAAGGCTCCAGATCAGACCTAAGGGAGAAAAATTCTTTCTCCCAATCCCCTACCTGCCAGGCCTGGAGATCTAAATCTAAGGATTTTTCTCCCTTAGATCTGACCTGGAGCCTAAGTTTTCTCTAAAAATGAGGGGATTAAACTAGAATGACCTCTGACCTTTATTGGCAATACAAATCGTAATTAATCCAGTTTGGATTCTAACCTATTTTGCATTCGTTCCACAGGTATTTATTAAGTACCGGCATGTGCCAGGTGTGGTTTTAGGTGCTGAGGATACAGTGGCAAGTGAGAGCCACAAGGTCCCTGCCTGAACCTAATTACACTCTAGAACCTAATTATAGCCAAGCCAGGAAGTCAATGATGTCGCATAGATGCCCCACTTGTTGTTTTTCCTGACTAATGCCCTGGTCTCTTCAAATGGAAGACTACACTTTTCACAACTTATTTAAAAGAATCAGATCATTTGACTATCATGCCAAATATATTGTAGACCATTATAGAATCTTGACTCTAAGTTTAGAGGAACACACAAAAAAATCATTTCTATTTTTCCACTGACACCTTCACAGCCAAGGGCACACTGGCTGGCTTTTCATTTATTTATTTTTTTCTGAAATGCCAAGTACAAGACAGGGCCATACACTAATTGACTGGTTTGTGTGTTTAGAAAAGCTTGGGGGCAAGAGGAGTTTTTTCTCTCTTTCTCGCTCTCTCTTTCATACACACACACACACACACACACACACACACACACACACACACACACACACTCACTCTCTCTCTCTCTCATACTTTAAATAATGGGCTCATTAGGTCCTGATGCTTTCTTTTTACACTAGCTGAAAAAGGATTTCATCCAACCTGGCCCAATTTTCTTTAGGGAAAGTCCCCGTCTGGAATTGTTAACCAACTTGAGGGTCAGAGATTTTTTTTGAGAATCAGAAGAAAGCAATGAACCCCAGGCCTGGCAGGTGGGGAGACTGGGAGAAGACAGGAAGTATGTGTGTGCAAACAGACAAAAGTTTGCATACAGGTAGTTCATGCCCAAGGTAAGCAACTCCATACCAGAGTATACAAAATACTCCATTTCACAAAAATGTGTCCTACAAAAATTAGGATTACTATTACCCAGGTGAGGTTGTTTCCAGAGTCAATGAGCCTGGGAAATGCTGGATGTGACAGTGATTTTTCAAAATGCTTTAATATATTAATGTGCACTGTTTCTCCTTAGAAAGATGATGTGTATGTGGCAATAGCTCTGATACCCTAATTGCTCGGGCATGGAACCCCCTTTATCCACCACCCTGGAATTACCTCCTCTGACTAGTGTTCTAAGAAACACTTCCAGAAATAATTCATTCCTCACATCCCTACCACACTCCCAGATCCATCAGTTGAATCTGGCTGCAGAAGATCATTTGCTATGAGAAAAAAGCAGTTGATAATGTTAAGGTTAATAGTCAATGATTGTTGTGACATGAGCATTAAAAACAAATAACTGTCCACTTGAAATGATGGACCTTTTTGCTTTTTATTTAAACCTTTGGTCCTGAAAACACATTGTGAGTGTGGTTAGAGCAAGTTTCTCAGACTTTCTCTGCTTCAGTTTTCTCACATGTTAAATATGGATAAAAGTAGTACATACCACATACGATTATTGTGAGAAATAACTTAGTAAATGCGAAGCATTCAGAATAGTGTCCTGCATATAAGTACTGAATAAATATTAGCCATATATTTTATTTTCCATCATTATAACAAAAATATATTAATATAATTTTATATATTAATCTATTATATATAATCACTCTAGTAGCTCAGAATAATGTATATATCCACAGAGAAATAAGTATTAATATTTTCAAAAGCAGACAATGGATAATCTGAGAATATCTGAATATAAAGTGAAATATTTGGGGGTATAGGTTATATAGTTAGAGGAAAAAAAGCCATTTCTTATTCATGAGAGTTGGTTACATTTCAATTTGGTTTTATACCCATATGTACAGTGACATCAACATGTAAAAACTTGGTTAAAGAGTAATGTTAAAATGGATTAATCTTCCCTACTCACATCTCCTCATATTCATACAATACTTTTTTGGCATTATCAATTCCTTTACAAATAATGCCAAAAAGCAGTAGAGTAAAATAAGTGACACAATTAAACCCGAAGTATTGAATGGTAAACCACAGCTTGCTGTAAAGAAAGTCATCATTACCCATATAAGGACACAAAATATAAGATAACTCAATCCTAGCTTAATTCCGCTTTGACTTGCCTCATTATCATAAGCTCCTCTAGAAGAGATAGGGAAAATTCTGTTTCCTCCTATTGGTTTCTCTTCTTCCATTGCTTGTCTCATAAACCTACTTACCACATGATAGTCAGCTTGTGCCCCTACTTATAACTCTCTGATGAAGAAAAAAGAACGCTTATATCATGTTGGTGAGAATGTAAATTAGTTGAGCCACTATGGAAGGCAATTTGGAGAATTCTCAAAAAACTTACAGCAGAACCACCATTCAACTCAGCAATCTCATTATTTCATATATATCCAAAAGAAAACAAACTGTTCTACCAAAAGGACACATACACTCATAAGTTCATCACAGCGCTATTCACAATAGTAAAGCCATGAAGCCAACAGTGGACTGGATAAAGAAAATATGGCACATACTTGTGTATGGGTTGTTCCATGACAGAAAATATGGCATATATACACCATGGAATACCATGCAGCCATAAAAAAGAAAAAAATCTGTGTCCTTTGCAGCAATATGAATGCAGCTGAAGGCCATCATACTAAGCAAATTAACACAGGAACAGAAAACCAAATACCACGCGTTCTCACTTATAAATGGGAGTTAACATTGAGTATTCATGAATATAAAGATGGCAACAATAGATACTGGAAATTATCAGAGGGGTGAGAGGGAAGGAGTGGGGCAAGAATCAAAAAACTATCGGATACTATGCTCACTATATCCTAAACCTCAGCATCATGCAATATACCCATATAATAATCCTGCACACATACCCCCAAAACTAAAAGTTGAAATTAAAAAAAAAAAAAAGACAACCATCTTCAGTTACTTTCCATTGCACTTAGAATGGAATCCTTAATTAATGATGTGGTCTGCTGCTGCCTCTGACCTCTTAACTAATACCAGTCTTCCCTACCTTAGCCTTGTTCCATTCCTTGAACCAAGCTCTTTCATGCCTCAGGGCCTTCGCACTTTTCATTGCCTCTACCTGGAGTGTTTGTCCCTCACATAGTACATGGCCTGATTCCATCTTACCATCTGAGCTGGTAAGAGATGGTAAAGGAGACGTCTCTCCACAGGTCTTCTCTGAATCATCTATCTAAGGTAGCCCTCCTCTCCCTGTTTATTGTACAATATACCACGAACTTTATTGCCTCAAAGTACCTATATTTGACATTAAACAATACAGTAATATTACTAAACTAGCTCCAAAACTGTTCTCAGCAGTTATATCCATGGCATAAATGAAGTCTTCCATATCAGTTCTACTCTAAGAAGTCATCTTTGTTTATTGTTACTGCCCTATATTAAGTCCTTCTCAACCAGTGGGCTGCAATAAAAATTAAATCATTTGTGTCATTTACAATAAATTATAAGGTTTACAACTGCTAAATCAATTTTAAAGCATCCCTTGGGTATGTGAATAGTAGAAACAGAGGAAACTGAAGCTCACGTATTTCACTTACAAAGTGTTTTGTAAACTTTGTACTCAAAGTTTTTTTTTTTTTTATTGTACTTTGGGTTCTGGGGTACATGTGTAGATCATGCAGGATTGTTGCATGGGTACACACATGGCAATGTGGTTTGCTGCCTCCCTCCCACTGTCACCTATATCTGGCATTTCTTCCCATGTTATCCCTCCCAAACCACCCCACCCCTCACTGTCCCTCCCCTAGCTGCCCCCAACAGACTCCAGTGTGTGATGCTCCCCTCCCTGTGTCCATGTATTCTCATTGTTCAACACCCGATTATGAGCGAGAACATGCAGTGTCTGAATTTCTGTTCTTGTATCGGTTTGCTGAGAATGATGGTTTCCAGACTCATCCATGTCCCTACAAAGGACATGAACTCATCATTTTTTATGGCTGCATAGTATTCCATGGTGTATATGTGCCACATTTTCCTTGTCCAGTCTATCATCGATGGGCATTTGGGTTGGTTCCAGGTCTTTGCTATTGGAAACAGTGCCACAGTGAACATACATGTGCATGTGTCTATGACAGAACGATTTATAATCCTTTGGGTATATATCCAGTAATGGCATTGCAGGGTCAAATGAAATTTCTATTTCTAGATCCTTGAGGAATTGCCACACTGTCTTCCACAATGGTTGAACAAATTTACACTCCCACCAACAGTGTAAAAGTGTTTCTATTTCTCCACATCCTCTCCAGCATTTTTTAATGATCTCCAGATTTTTTAATGATCACCATTCTAACTGGCGTGAAATGGTATCTCAATGTGGTTTAGATTTGCATTTGTCTAATGACCAGAGATGATGAGCATTTTTTCATATGTTTGTTGGCCTCATAGATGTCTTCTTTTGAAAAGTGTCTGTTCATATCCTTTGCCCACTTTTGGATGGGTTTATTTTTTTCTTGTAAATCTGTTTTAGTTCTTTGTAGATTCTGGGTATTAGCCCTTTGTCAGATGGGCAGATTGCAAAGCTTTTTTCCCATTCTGTTCGTTGCTGGTTCACTGTAATGATTGCTTCTTTTGCTGTACAGAAGCTCTGAAGTTTAATTAGATCTCATTTGTCTATTTTGGCTTTTGTTGCCAATGCTTTTGGTGTTTTAGTCTTGAAGTCCTTGCCTATGCCTATGTCCTGAATGGTTTGCCTAGGTTTTCTTGTAGGGTTTTTATGGTGTTAGGTCTTATGTTTAAGTCTTTAATCCATCTGGTGTACTAAAAGTTTTACAACACTTTGTAAGTGAAATATGTTTTTAGAAAATGAGTCTGTTTTATCTCTTGGTTGATCCTGAACCCTGGAAGTATCAAGAATTCATGAAATCATACAGTTTAAGCACTGGAAGAAAACATAATAGCCTTAGAACTAGCCAGTTTTCTAGCATTTGAATCCCTTCTATGGTGTTCCTACCAAGCAGGTGTTCATTAATCAGGAGTTCACAACCCCTTGATGTAACCCTTTCTTGTCTGAAGACCTCTGACTTTCAGAAATCCCTAAGAGATAAGATAAGCTAGGCCCCACAGTGACTTATACTTACTGGTGCTATTTCAATAACTTGAATCCAAGTTGAATAAATCTAATCTCTCTTATACACACCAGCCTTTCATGTTTCTCAAGACAACTGTAATATCCTCTTAAATTTTCTTTTCTTTGAGATAAAACTTTTAGTTCCTTCAACTATTCTTAATACGTCATTGTTTCACAGTATTGCCAGGGAGTAATCTTTTAAATTTACATCACTTTTTTTTATATAGCTGCTTCACAGATGGAACCCAAAATGAAGCATTTGCCACTGGTAACCAGATCACTGCAGAGCAAAGCAGTCTGTCAAAACCTATGTTCATGATGTCAAAAAATAATAGCAACAAAACATACCAAAGTAGCTGGGAGTTTAACACACAGAGAAGAAAAACCAAAAGAAAAGAACCTGGAGAATATCCGCTCCTCTGCACTCCTCAGCCACACACCATTCTCTCGCTAATGATTTCTGATCTCCTATTAGCTTTTTTGCAACTAAGCTCATGTTAGAGTCTCTCTTCCTGAATTTTTAGAGACAATATATCCTATTTCACTTCCACCATAATAAAGTTGCCATTATGTGATTATTTTAACCTACAAAACAAAAGCTGTTTCTTAAAGCTTGACCCAATGTATCAGGTATACATAAACAAAATATACATCCCCACTGCTCAAGTGAGAAACTGCTCGATGGAGAGTAGGGGACTTGCCTACGATCACAAGCTAGACAATGACAAAACCAGGACCTGAAGCCATATCCCTGATCCAGTGCTCTTGCCACCTTATCACAAGTCCCTTCCCAAGTCTGCCACCTTTTGGATTCCTAGAGAGAAAGTGAATGTGTTATATTGCAAGGTAGATTTTATCATCTCTTCATGTTAAACATGTAGAGATTGAATCTCAGAGAAGTTTATTAACGTGACCAAAATCACAGTTAGGGCAGTTGGGAACTCAACCATGTGTGGCCTGACTCCAGGGCAAGGGGCTTGTAGCTAGTATGACAGGTTCAGTATGACCCTGCTACCATTTGCCTTTTCAATGAACAGTTCCTGTTTTTGTGGGGTTTCTCAAATTTTAAAACTGAAAAAAAAAAAAAAAAAAAACGATAGAAACGAAATGACCAAACTCTGTTTTCTCCTTTATTTTTTATATGCCATTTCTTCTTACAAGCACTCAAGACCACATATTTGATTTACATCTTTAGGCTCTGGAAACCATGGAGACAATTTGAAAAAGCTTGAGAGGCTAAAAAGCACTTGTACCAAAGCCATTCCCAGGTCCAAGTTTTGTTCTCTTGCAGATTTACAGTAAATTATGAAGCTTTTCTACAAATCAGGTTCAATGGGAAAGAGCTGAGTCATTTTCATTATTGCATCGATTCCACACAAGGGTATCACAATAATGTTTAAGGAAATCAAACAGTCACTATGTGTTCTTTAATTCATATCTCAGATCGATGGAATTATCATCTATGTGCATCTGCTAAAGTGATTCATGCTGCTCAGATATTGAGTAGTTTAATTCCTCAACTTGTCTCAGATAAGGGACTGGTAGTTTCAGAAGTCTCCACTGCTAAGTCCTGCAATTCAGTGGATTAAAGAAGCATCCTAAATTTAAGACACAAACTTTCTTTAAACTAGTGGTTCTTCAGGTTCCACAGCAGCAGCAACAGCTGAAATAGCAATAACCATGTCAAAGTCATGAGAATTACAGTAGTCAGAGAATAACTTCCCATGTGAGGGAAAAAATGAAATTACTCTATTCTTAGGTCGTCATTTCCTTTACAAAGTACTTTTTTAAATGAATCTGTGCCAAGTGGGGCTCAAGCCAAAGCTTCTCTCCTTCACAGCTCACCTTTCCTTAGTTAAAATGTTAAAGTTCTGACAGCACCACCGTTTCCACAGCATTGTGATGTGTGGTTAACAAAGACAACCAGCAATTACTCAGTGAGGAGAGAAAAGTTAATGGTAGAAGCAGAAGGGATCAAGACTACCTGTGGAGCTCAATGATGACTAATAGCAGAGTCTACACTTTCTAGTAATATGAACTATTGATCCCCACTTAATCATTTGCTTATAACATACATTAGGTAATGTCTGCTCTGCTCTCATGCCATGACAGCTGATCCTTTATTAATAACACATTCTTAGCACTGATGAAGCTGAAAAGACAGGCAGACATGGCTCCCAATCCTGATTCATGGGCTCCCAACTTCCTGGGAGAGTTAAGAAAGGGGCACTAGCAGAGGAACCAGGAGGTGGATCTTTCAAGCAGTGAGAGGACAGAAAAGAAAAATTAGGGATAGCAACAAGTTTTGGTAAATTATACATAACTTGTACAAGCTCTGAAAATAAATTGGTGTCACAGGGACCTAGTTATATCTGCTTTCATCCCATGGTGAGTTTATAATGTATACATACATAAAATTTGTGCTCCCTCATATGCAAAGCTCATTACTAAAATAACATTAACCTGGTAGCCATCTAAAAGGAGACCCCTGAAATCGCTAAACCATTGCTTAAACAGCAATATTAACTTTGTGTGTTTCCACTTAGCTGCATTGGTAATCATGTGAGGATGAACAGGTGAAAACTAAAAATGCAGCAATGTCAACAATGGGGGTGGTTTAACATCGCCACCCACCCACACAGTAATTTTAATGTTTCCTGAATCTAGGATATTCTATTTTCATCCTTAAGTGAACTTTACTGTGTTGTGGCATTGATCTTGCTACTTTGCTACAGACTCAATAAAATTGAAAAGGAAAGTGGCTAACCCTCAAGGACCTTCCAACCAACATCTCTACAAATTTTGAGTTGAGCTGGGATTACAGAAAACATGAAAAATGCAAGTAACGGTCCCTACCTACACAACAAATATCTGTAGGACTTTTGATGAGTAAACACATTCTGATTGTGTGAGGACTGTGTTAGTCCAGACAAATTTTTCTGCTGAGGGTGTAAGGAAACACTGCCAAATAATTATTACTTGGAAGTAACAAATGCTTTTTAGATCAAGTTATTTTTTTCCTTAGTACGGCAGTCCTTCTTCCAAATGTATGGAAGAACAGGTAATTCATTCTGGCACAGTAGAAAAAAATGTAAAAACAAAAGGAGCAATTTTGCATTTTCTCTGTTGGAATATTAGATCTATTCTACAGGGAATCAACTTTTCCTGAGTAAAGTGTTCTATTTTTCAGGGAAAGTGAGCTCTTCAGTCGGCAGATGTCAAGCAAAGCCATTTCTTAAGTGGGCTCTTTGCACAAGTGGTTTCCTTCACATTAGGCAGAGCTAGAGGTGCTGTGGCCCAAAGGACAGTACAGCTAAAGCAATTTCTCATGTGACTGACTGTCCAGGGGAGAGCCCACGTGAAAACATGACTATCAGTGTAAGCTACCAAGGTCTTATTTTCTTATTGAGTTAACAGATTTGAATGCTTGGTTGCCAGAGTTGTCAGGTTTCCAGAGTGGTCTTAGCTATCATAATGTTAAAAATGAGTGCAAATGAAAAGTATAGTAACATATCCAACTACAGTTTTATAATATTTCCACACACGCACTGATGATATAGTTCTGTAATCTGAAGTTTTTCAATGTGTCTTCATGAGGAATGACACCACAATACTACTATTTCTTTCTAGGTTCAGTAAAGCTAGGGGAAGAAAGAGAAGCCTACTTCTCTGAGGGTGACTATAATGGTTATAACTGTTTGTAATGATTATAAATTTTGAGATCATGAAAGCAAAGGTAACCAGAGATAGAAAACCTAGACCAAGGACTGAAAAAATCTGCTTCATTATTTGATATAACGCGCTTCTGATCACATATGAAATACCTACACAGCACCTAATACATATTAATAGCAGGGAAGCAATAAATAATTGGAATTCCTACTAAGAGTAGTAATAATATTAGGAGCATCATGACTATTACTTCAGATTCTAGATGTAAAAAATAAAATCTGATCTTTTGTTTTGCTCACATGGATATTAGTAAGGTAAGAACATGCTATTCTGATCAATGTACTATGGGGAAAAAAAGTCATTTTATTGGAATCACACTAAGAAACAGATACCCCAAACACTACATGAGTAGTCTTTCCATGGAGCAAATTCCTACCTTTCAACAGTTTAATATAATCTTTTTATGACTGTGTTGAAATGTCTTTTACATTCAATTTCCATTTTTTGTTAGTATTGAAATCAGGAGACAAGAAGAAGGGCTAATATCTCTTCATTTTTAGCTCCATGGTAATTCTGCTGGCTTTTACAAAACCATCAAGGGTTTTTGAGTGTGGTTGTTGTATGTTGGCTTTTAATCATGTATTTATAAGCATAAAAACTGACAATGGCAGCTTTATATATTTGATGGTTTCAACTAACTGACAATGGGGTATGGGTGAAGAGCAGTGGGCAGAACTCATTTCAGGTGTTAGAGCACAAACTTAAAACTTTCTCCCAGCTGCCTCTTTGCCGCCTGAGACTGGATAGGAACAGCCAGAGAGAACCTCATTAGCCCATGAGGCTTGCTTAGAAATACAGATGTCAGAGCAGTGACCTAGAGAGAGGGGACTCTGCTGGGAAAGGGAACCCTGACTGACTGACTCCTGCATTTTTTTCTTGTGACACCCTCTCTCCCACCCAAATCCTTTCTGATACCTATACCAACTTCCAAAGTCATGACCCCTTTTACAGACTGAAACCCAGGACAGTCCACCATCTCTACAAGTGAGCAGAACAAACTTCTGCCTGCATCGCCGTATCTGATATGTATCTGCTTATGATGAGCTGACAAACCACTTAACCTCACCAGGCTCCAGTTTCTTTTGTAACCCAGAAACACAATACTGTGGAAATCTTTCTCCTGGGATTGTTTTGAGCAGTAATTACATAAGTATATATATATGTATATTTATAGGTATGCGTGTGTGTGTGTGTGTGTGTGTGTGTGTATAAAAGTACTTTAGCTTACGAGATGCTCTAGCAATATTTAAAGACAAAGTCAGAACAACTGAATAAGCCTGCAGCTGTAATGGGTCTGCTCTCTACGAGGCCGCTAGTATTAAACAGCACAAATTATAGCTGGTCTTCCCAGGTCTCTACCCCTGGGCTTTGCCACTGACTTGCTATGTAACTTCCACTTTGGAATGTTTCTGCCTCCACATTCATCTTTAAAATAATCTGAAGTGATGAACTCCCTTGTAGGGCATAGAGGGAAAAAGAAAAAAAAAAGCTGAGGGATTTAATAAGCATAATTGAAAAAACAAATAACAGACAGGATCCAACTCTCAAAGACACAGTTGTTATTCCTATTCATATAAATGCAAATTCAGCCCAAGAGTAAAACCATATGAATTCTCTGATTTAAGGCATTTGCCTAGTAATAAGCACAGACATTTTTTCTGGTTTTAGTCAACTGAATAAAGAACAGCGTTTAGGAAATGCTCACAACCTTGCCTTGAATTATTTGTGTACAGCTTCTATAATTTAAATTGTTGGGGTTATCTATGGATTACGGCAGTCAGAGTTTGGCCATAAACCTTCCAAGTAATGGTGTCTTCCTGAGAGCCCCTTCTAACAAATATTTCTAAACTGTTTTCCTTGACTCATTGCCAATAAAATGGATGGAAACGCTTTCAATTCTCTCTTTTTCTTTCTTGGTCATAGCTTCAGAACCCTAGCGCTGCTTGATTCCCTTCAGTTGCAGATATTGGTGGCTGGAATCAAGGGCCAGGCCCCAGAAAAGTTTCACAGAAGGGACATACATAGGGCCAAATTGGACCCTCCGATTCACACCGTGTATCTCTGAGATGTGTGGTAAGTGCCTGAGGTACTGATAATGCTGCAGCCAAGATGGTAAAATAGAGCCAACACGTCACTTGTTGTATCAGAAGCTGCTGTCACACCCTAACGCCAATTGTGCTGCAATGCATATTGCTCAGGCCATCACTGGGCCTGGGCACTATGCATTTTAATTGCACATGCTGCAATTAAAATTTAGGGTTTACAGAAATTGCTGCACTTCTCCTGTTTCCAGTTCATTGCATCTCTGCGTCCTTTGACACAAACATATAAGAACTGCAGTAACATGGATAGAATCCTATGGACTGTTTGCAAGCACCTTCCACTTAAACAGAAAGAAATACATCACCGCCAAAGAGAAAGCCTTGGTGGGAAACACAGAAAATATACAAATTAGAGCTGCTGCACAACTCTGGGGGCATCATCTATTCACCACATTGTGAACTGTGCCCCCTGGAGTTGTGCAATGAAAACATCCTACAAGATCATAGATATCCTAGAGAAACCTTACTAGAGAAAAACTGACTCAGATATATTAGAAATGTTCATCTAAGAGACATTAAGTTCCAGTTCTTCTGTTCTCTAGGCCTGACTTTTCTCACATTAAATTGATCTCACTTTTCTCACATTATCTCCAGTGTTAAATCCAGTTCTGAAAGTCTGTGATTCAAAGAGTTAAGGCTGATTTGTATATATCAAATGGTAATGTCAGATGTAAATGTTTCCCCATTTTTAAGCAATGTTCTTGTAACTCGTGTTACATTAGTGAAAACGGGAAATTTTCAAATAACCCTTAACTGTTTTCTAGTGGGCCTTAAGAAAGAGGTTAAGTCTCTGGACTGCCTGACCCACTCAGTTTGTTTCACAACTAATGAAAATACTGCAAAAAATCATGGGAGGAATGGAATCATAAAGAAAAGGAAAGCTTCATTTAAGCAATATAGGCAGTATTTCAAAAATGATCCTAGGAGGTTTTCTTCCCCCTAACCTGGAGACAATTTTTTTAGGCTAAACAATAAAGTCTGCTTTAAATCAAATGTAAACAAAGCAATGTCCTTGATTTGGGGTAGTATTTTTCAAATTTGTATTTAAAACTATTTCCTATAATGTTTTCTCAAAGTATCTTTTGCATATCACCAAATTCTTTGCTGAGTTTTGTCATTTGATTTATAAATTTTATGAACATCCTAAAGAAGCCTTTTTGTTAAAGTTCCCAAGCTCCTCTCCACTCTTCTGGTCCAAGACTCTCATACCATATCATGCTTTTCCAACACCCAGCCCCACACCCCTGCCACCATCCAGTAAAAAAGTTCCTATATCCACATTGGCCTATTGAAATGTGCGCTGAGCTTGCCTTTCTGACGGGAAAGACTGGGTTTGTTACATTCCAACAGAATTAGCAGCTACTTTAAAGACTATAATCCAGTGGCACTGTGCTTACAAACCACGAGCTTTTGTTTTAGAAATATAAACAGAAGGATGATGCTTACAATTGTGTAAGTCATCCCAATTTCAAGTATTGGGCATTGGGCCGACAGCCTGACTCGGGCTGTATACAGCTACAGAGTATTTAGATCAATTAGATAAATGGAATTTTGTAACTAAAGTCAACAAGATCATAAGAGAAATTCAAACATAAATTAGGAAAAGGAAAATGAAACATACACACCAACATACACACATACTAGTCTATAACTAGAAACATCTGAAAGAGAAGACACAGGACTTCAGCCTTATAAGGTGGGCAACATATACTCCCTTCTAAAAAAGAATAAGGATACATTCCCTAGCTTTCAGGCTTCCTATCCAAATCTAAGCTTCACTTGGGCAGTCCTGCTGTTACACCCATTTAAATATTCATTCACTTCTCTTTTTGGCACAGGGGAGAGAAAAGTGTTTCTCCTAACTTTATTCTTATCCATCCATTACACTGCACTGTGAGAACCTGTTTTTGTTGACCATTAGAGGCCCCATGACTTGCATATTGCATGGCACATAGTAAATGCTCAGTAAATAACTTGTTGAATGTTGAATTAAAGATTTGATATTTTTTTCTTTCATCACACACTTATTGAATGCCTACCACAGGTTCTCTTTCACATAAGCATTCAATAAACACGTATGTGAATCATAAAGCAGTTTCAAGTCAAGGTCAGCTTTTCACATGAGGAAAAACTTAGGTGGACCAGCAGAACCTTCTGTATTCTCCAAGATCACAATGAATTAAAGCAAAGTTCACGGCACTGAAAACTCACTGTAGTGTTGAGATACTTTTCAGTCAGCTAGGAAATTGACAACTGGTCAACACTTAAACCCCCAGGGGAAATTTGGTACTTGGGCTACATCAAGTTGAGTCTCAAAATCTTAACATTTATGATTAAAAATGAAAAAAGCATAGAAATGACTGTCCTTATACTTTTTGTGAAAAAAGAGACATAGCTTCCTTTACCTCTCTATCAAGTATTAGCATTGATCTTACATTCTTAGGATCCTATAAAACTATTTTACCTCCATTCCCTATAAAGAAAGGTTTCTAAAAATGTGTATCTAATCTCTTCCTTCCATGTTTGAAATATTCCCAAGTATCTTCAACATAAAGTCAAGATTCAAAGCATGATTTACCAAAGGCTTGACGATCTCACTTTATCTTTACTTGATTTACCAAAGGCTTGACGATCTCACTTTATCTTTACTTGATTTACCAAAGGCTTGACGATCTCACTTTATCTTTACTTGATTTACCAAAGGCTTGACGATCTCACTTTATCTTTACTCTGCCAGCTCATGCCCTCAGATTCTTCCCAATAACTATCACCATTCCTAAATAGAAGTGTAATACTTTGAAATTCCCAAGCATGTATTGCTTTTTTTCTCCTTCTTGTCCTCTCTGTACAATAACACCCCTCTCCCTACCCACCCCAAACTTACTGCCTACACACACACACACACACACACACACACACACACACACACATATTTTACAAGGCTAACTTCTATTCCACAATCTGGGGTAGGTGTCCCTCTTAGATGTATTCTACACTGTCAAATCTCATGTGTCCACTCATCCCTACCCTAAAGGTTTGTAAATTCTTGGAAGGCAGAGTGGAAATGTCTCTGGATCCCTAGCATCCAGCAGAATGCTTGGTACTTCATAAGGACTCAATAAAAATGAATGAAATATACCACATTTTCTCTACCCATTCATACATTTATGGACACTTTGATTCTACATCATGGTTTTGCAAATAATTCTGTCATCTGCGGCAACATGAAGCTGGAAAACATCATGCCAAGAGAAATCAGTCAGACACACACACACACACACACACACAAAGACATGTTCTCTCTTATATGCAAAATCTAAAACAATCAAATTCATAGAAGCAGAGAGTAGAATGGTGGTTACTAGAGGCTGGGGATGAGAGAAATGAGGTGGTGTTGGCCAAAGGGTACAAAGTTAAACAGGGCAAATAAATGATAAGTATTTAAGGAGGGTGGATATGTTAAATAGCTTGATTCACTCTTTCCACATGGTATACATACATCATAACATTATGTGTACCACATAATTACATGTATTGTAATCTGTCACAAAAATATTTGAATGAATGGAATAAATGAAAAAATATATCCAGGCCTTTTTTATTTGTTCATACTTTCAAAATATTCTGCATGGATTTATTACTGAACCCATCTACCCAATCCATAAAACAAAACAAAGTGACAAAGAATAATCAAATTGCTTCCAAAAGATTGATAGTGGTCTTTTTATTTGTGGGCCTGCCATGTGTAAGATTTTGAACTGGACACTAAGAAAATAAGTGTATCATCACACACGCTCATTCTCCCAGGCAGTTTTCTCCTCTGCCAGTTTCCCCTCTGGGACATGTGTATTCTTGACATTTTTCATTAGAGTACTGTAGGAGACGGGATGATTATGCTTGGAGTTTGTGAGGTGTCATGGTAAACAAGGTGACAAGCAAATATCCCAGTGTCGGCAGGACTGTGACAGACAAAATAAGAGACTGAAAGACAGACTGAGCACTGTTCAATGATAACTGCTAAATGGCTCTTCATGAACTATTCATTCACTCACAGACCTGGAAGCTGATATCACTCTACCAAATTACCACACTGCATAGACATGTACACAGATAGCCTCCTACACATTGGAAGACAGTACAGTTGGCTGCTTCTACGAGTAGAAAATCAGTGGGATGCTTGCCCTATTTTATGCAGGTCAAATGAATATTACCACATTACAAATGTCTCTGATTCAACCCATTCAACAAAAATGTGTTAAGCAAGTAACTTTGTGGCTTCAAGTGATGTGGGTAAAAAAGTACTCTGGATAAAAATTTTCTGGCTAAAGCAAATATTTTTTATTGGACAACTATTGCAACATAGACTCAAAAATGCAAACAGGTTCTCAGAGGTCACAGTATAATTTTTGTATAGTAATACATTATTATACATGTTTAGTATATATTATTTAGTACATTATAATATATATAAAATATATAATTTAGTATAATAATATAATTCTGCTTAAGGAAAGATGTCCTAATGGAGTATTTTTTTACCGTCTCCCAAGTACATTTATAAAATGTCTATTTGCTACTGTTCAAATTTTGATACTGTACTTTGTCAATTTCAAGTTGCTTAAAAGCTAGAAGTGATTAAGTGAGTGAATCTGGAGTTACTTCTTTCAAAAATCCACGGTTCATTCTCAGTGTTGTTTGAGAGACAAATTAGCTGTCTAGCCTTTTTGCAAAACTCACATTAAAACTTCCATTGGGAAAAACCCACATACTTTCTAAAAGTGCTTCACAAAATGAGCACTTTTAAATTGCATCTATAGATCTTCCTTGCATGAATGGATATCGGCCTTCATATCTAGCAATACTTGCTGCAATGCTGTCTCATAAAATTAAGCAACTATATAATCAATTACTTTTTTATTGTACTTTAGGTTCTTGGGTACATGTGCAGATCATGCAGGACTGTTGCATAGCTATACATATGGCAATGTGGTTTGCTGCCTCCATCCCCCGGTCACCTACATCTGGCATTTCTCTCCATGTTATTCCTCCCACGCCTCCCATCCTCCCGCTTTCCCTCCCTTGGCCTGCCCCAACAGACCCCAGTGTGTGATGTTCCCCTCCCTGTGTCCATGTTTTCTCATTGTTCAATACCTGCCTATGAGTAAGAACATGCAGTATCTAAATATCTGTTCTTGTGTCAGTTTGCTGAGAATGATGGTTTCCAGATTCATCCATGTCCGTACAAAGGACACAAACTCATCATTTTCTATGGCTGCATAGTATTCCATGGTGTATATGTGCCACATTTTCCTTGTCCAGTCTATTGTCGATGGGTATTTGGGTTGGTTCCAGGTCTTTGCTATTGTAAACAGTGCTGCTATAAACATACATGTGCATGTGTCTTTATAATAGAATGATTTATAATCCTTTGGATATGTACCTGGTAATGGGATTGCTGGGTCAAATGGAATTTCTACTTCTAGATACTTGAGGAAGCGCCACACTGTCTTCCATAATGGTTGAACTAATTTATACTCCCACCAACAGCATAAAAGTGTTCCTATTTCTCCACATCCTCTCCAGCATCTGTTGCCTCCAGATTTTTTAATGATCATCATTCTAAATAGCATGAGGTGGTATCTCAAAGTGGTTTTGATGTGCATTTCTCTAATGACCAGTGATGATAAGAATTTTTTCATATGTTTGTTGGCCTCATGGATGTCTTCTTCTGAAAAGTGTCTGTTCATACCCTTCACCCACTTTTGGATGGGCTTGTTTTTTCTTGTAAATCTGTTTTAGTTCATTGTAGATTCTGGATATTAGCCCTTTGTCAGATGGGCAGATTGCAAAAATTTTTTTTCCATTCTGTTGGTTGCTGGTTCACTCTGATGATTGTTTCTTTTGCTGTAAAGAAGCTCTGGAGTTTAATTAGGTCCCATTTGTCTATTTTGGCTTTTATTGCCCATGCTTTTGGTGTTTGAGTTATGAAGTCTTTGCTCATGCCTATGTCCTGAATAGTTTTGCCTAGGTTTTCTTCTAGGGTTTTAATGGTGTTAGGTCTTATGTTTAAGTCTTTAATCCATCTCGAGTTAATTTTAGTGTAAGGTGTCAGGAAGATGTCCAGTGTCTGCTTTCTGCGCACTGCTAGCCAGTTTTCTCAACATCATTTATTAAACAGGGAATCCTTTCCCCATTGCTTGTTTTTATCAGGTTTGTCAAAGATCAGATGGTTGTAGATGAGTGGTGTTGCCTCCAGGGCCTCTGTTCTGTTCCATTGGTCTATATCTCTGTTTTGGTATCAGCACCATGCTCTTTTGGTTACTGTAGCCTGGTAGGATAGTTTTAAATGAGGTAGCGTGATGCCTACAGCTTTGTTCTTTTTGCTTAGAATTGTTTTGGCTATGCGGGCTCTCTTTTGGTTGCATATGAAGTTTAAGGTGGTTTTTCCAGTTCTGTGAAGAAGGTCATTGGTAGCTTGATGGCGATAGTCTTGAATTTATGAACTACTTTGGACAGTATGGCCATTTTCACAGTATTGATTCTTCCTAACCATGACCATGGAATGTATCTCCATTTGTTTGTGTCCTCTCTTATTTACTTGAGCAGTGGTTTGTAGTTCTCCTTGAAGAGGTCCTTTACCTCCTTTGTTAGTTGTATTCCTAGGTATTTTATTCCCTTTGTAGCAATTGTGAATGGGAGTTTGCTTACGATTTGGCTCTCTGTTAGTCTGTTATTGGTGTATAGAGTTGCTTGTGATTTCTGCCCATTGATTTTGTATCCTGAGACTTTGCTGAAGTTGCTTATCAGTTTAAGGAGATTTTGGGCAGAAATGATAGGGTCTTCTAAATATACAATCATGTCCTCTGCAAATAGAGACAATTTGACTTCCTCTTTTCCTAATTGAATATGCTTTATTTTTTTTTCTTGCCTAATTGCTCTGGCTAGAACTTCCAATACCATATTGAATAGGGGTGGTGAGAGAGGGCCTCCTTGTCTAGTGCTGGAATTCAAAGGGAATGCTTCCAGTTTTTGCCCATTCTGTATGATATTGGCTGTAGGTTTGTAGTAAATAGCTTTTACTGTTTTGAGATATGTTCTTTTGATACCTAGTTTATTGAGAGTTTTTAGCATAAAGCACTGTTGAATTTTATCAAAGGACTTCTCTGCATCTATTGAGATAATCATGTGGTTTTTGTCTTTGGTTCTGTTTGTGTGGTGGATTATGTTTATAGACTTGCATATGTTGAACCAGCCATGTATCCCTAGAATGAAGCTTACTTGCTCATGATGGATAAACTTTTTGATATGCTGTTGCAATTGGTTTGCCAGTATTTTATTGAAGATTTTTGCATCTATGTTCATCATGAATATTGGCCTGAAGTTTTCTTTTTTTGTTGAGTCTCTATCAGGTTTTGGTATCAGGATGATGTTGGTCTCATAAAATGATTTAGGAAGGATAAGGATTCTCTCTTTTTGGATTGTTTGGAATAGTTTCAAAAGGAATGATACCAGCTTCTCTTTGTATGTCTGATAGAATTCAGCTGTGAACCCGTCTGGATCTGGAATTTTTGGTTGGTAGGCTATTAATTGCTGCCTCAACTTCAGCCCTTGTAATTGGTCTATTCAAGATTTCAACTTCTTCCTGGTTTAGGCTTGGGAGAGTGCAAGTGTCCAGGAATTTATCCATTTCTTCCAGGTTTACTAGTTTATGTGCATAGAGTTGTTTGTAGTCATCTCTGATTGTAGTTTGTATTTCTGTGGAATCGGTGGCGATGTCCCCTTTATCATTTTTCATTGCATCTATTTGATTCTTCTTCCTTTTCTTTTTTATTAATCTGGCTAGCGGTCTATTTTTATTGATTTTTTCAAAAAAACAGCTCCTGGATAATTGATTTTTTTGAAGAGTATTTTTGTGTCTCTGTCTCCTTCAGTTGATCTTGCTCCTCTAGCTCTTTCAATTTTGATGATAGGGTATTGATTTTAGATCTTTCCTCACTTCTCATGTGGGCATTTATTGCTATAAATTTCCCTTTAGACACTGCTTTAAATGTGTCCCAGAGATTCTGTTATATTGTGTCTTTGTTCTCATTGGTTTCAAAGAACATATTTATTTCTGCCTTCATTTCATTGTTTATCCAGTTGGCATTCAGGAGCCAGTTGTTCAGTTTCTATGAAGCTATGTGGTTCTGACTTATAGTTTCCTAATTCTGAGTTCTAATTAGATTGCCCTGTGGTCTGAGAGACTGTTTGTTATGATTTTCATTCTTTTGCATTTGCTGAGGAGTTATTTACTCCCAATTATGTGGTCAATTTTAGAGTAGGTGCAATGCGGTGCTGAGAAGAATGTATATATTCTGTGGATTTGGGGTGATTTCTGTAGATGTCTATTAGGTCCACATGGTCCAGATCTGAGTTCAAGTCCTGGATATCTTTGTTAATTTTCTGTCTTGTTGATTTGTCTACCATTGACAGTGGAGTGTTAAAGTCTCCCACTGTTATTGTGTGGGAGTCTAAGTCTCTTTGTAGGTTGTTAAGAATTTGGTTTAGTACCTGGGTGCTCCTGTATTGGGTGTGTTTATATTTAGGATTGTTAACTCTTCTTGATGCACTGATCCTTTTACCATTATGTAATGCCCTTCTTTGTCTCTTTTGATCTTTTTTGGTTTACAGTCCATTTTATCAGAGACTAGGATTGCAACTCCTGCATTTTTTGCTCTCCATTTGCTTGATAAATCTTCCTCCATCCCTTTATTTTGAGCCTATGTGTGTTCTTGCATGTGAGATGGGTTTGCTGAATACAGCTCACCAGTGGGCCTTGATTTTTATCTTATTTGCCAGTCTCTGTCTTTTGATTGGGGCATTTAGCCCATTTAAATTTAAGGTTAATATTGTTATGTGTGAATTCGATTCCACCATTTTGATGCTAGATGGATGTTTTGCCTATTAGTTGACACATTTTTTTCATTGTTTCGATGGTCTTTACCATTATGTGTACATTTTTGGAGTAGATATACTGGTTGTTCCTTTCCTTGTTTAGTGCTTCTTTCAGGAGCTCTTGTAAGGCAGGCCTGGTGGTGATGAAATCTCTCAGCAATTGCTTGTTTGTAAAGGATTTCTTTCTCCTTCGCTTATGAAGCTTAGTTTGGCTGGATATGAAATTCTACTTTGGAAGTTCTTTTCTTTAAGGATGTTGAATATTAGCCCCCACTCTCTTCTGGCTTGTAGGGTTTCTGTGGAGAGATCCACTGTGAGCCTGAGGGGATTCCCTTTGTGAGTAACCTAACCGTTCTCTGTGGCTGCCTTTAGCACTTTTTCCTTCATTTCAACCCTGGTGAATCTGATGATTGTGTTCCTTGGAGTTGCTCTTTTTGAGGAATATCTTTGTGGTGTTCTCTGTATTTCCTGGACTTGAATGTTCGCCTGCCTTGCTAGGTTGGGGAAGTTCTCCTGGATAATATCCTGAAGAGTGTTTTACATCTTGGATTCATTGTCTCTGTCACATTCAGGTACAACTATCAAATGTAGATTAGGTCTTTCATTATAATCCCATATTTCTTGGAGGCTTTGTTCATTTCTTTTCTCTCTTTTTTCTCTATTCTTCCCTTCTTGTTTTATTTCATTGAGTTGATCTTCCATCTCTGATATCCTTTCTTCTGCTTGGTCAATTCAGCTATTGAAATTTGTGTATGCTTCGCAAAGTTCTTGTGCTGTTTTTTTCAGCTCCATCAAGTTATTTATATTCTTCTCTAAGCTGTTTATTTTAGTTAGCATCTCATCTAAACTTTTATCTATGTTCTTAGTTTCTTTGCATGAGGTTAGCACGTGTTCTTTTAGCTCTGAGAAGTTTGTTATTACCCATCTTCTGAAGCCTGTTTCTGTCAGTTATCAGATTCATTCTCCATCTACCTTTGATCCCTAGCTGGTGAGGAGTTGTGATCCTTTGGAGGAGAAGAGGCATTCTTGTTTTTGGTGTTTTCATCCTTTTTGAACTGGTTTCTTCCCATCTTAGTGGCTTTACCTGTGGTCTTTGTAGTTGGTGACTTTCAGATGGGGTCTCTGAGTGGACATCCTTTTTGTTGATGATGAAGTTAGTTCTTTCTGTTTCTTAGTTTTCCTTCTAACAAGCCCCCTCTGCTTCAGGACTGCTGGAGGTCCTCTCCAGACCGTACTTGCCTGGGGATCACCTGTAGGGGCTGCAGTACACTAAGGGTTGCTGCCGGTTTCTTCTTCTTTTATTTTCATCCCAGAAGGGTACCTGCCTGATGTCAGCCTGGGTTCTCCTTTCTGAGGTGTCTCTTTGGGTATACAGCAGTTGGGGAGCTGCTTGAGGAGATAGTCTGTCCCTTATAGGAGCTCAAGTGCTGTGCTGGGAGCTCTGTTGTTACATGCAGAGCTGCTGGGCATGTATTTTTAAGTCTACTGCAGCACTGCAGCAGAACTCCTAACTGCCTCTTTTCCCAGGTGTTCTGTCCTAGGAAGGTTAGCTTTATTTATAAGTTCCTGTGGTGCTGCTGCCTTTTTTCATACATGCCCTGCCCTGCATGGAGTAGTCTAGTCACAGTCTGCCAGCAGAGGTGTTGCTGAGCTGCCACAGGCTCTGCCCAGCTGCTTTGTGAATTGCCTCGGTAGTGGCGGACTGCCCTGGCAGTGGAGGACGCCCTTCCCCGCACTGAGCTGGACTGTCCTGGGTCCAGCTGCACTTGCTGCGAAACTCTCAATCCAGAGCATTTCAGATTGCTTGTTTTGTGGTGGTGTTACCTGCCGAGCAAGATTGCCTGACTCCCTGTCTCTGTCCCCTCCCTTTCAGTTGAATGGGTGGCTCTATCTCCCAGGCGTTCCAGGCACCAGTTGAAAAGGCCGTCTAGATTTGTTTGAGTTTCTGTACACCAACCCAGCACCAGCTGAAACCGCCATGCTCAAAACTCATGGTGTTTTTGGCCCAGAAATCTCCTGGTCGGTGGGCAGTGAAAATTTGTTTGAAAATACAGTGGGCACTCACCCTCTGCGTTGCTCTTGCTGGGAACTGCACTCTGGAGCTGTTCCTATTCGGCCGTCTTGGATCCTCCCAATCAATTACATTTTTAAAAGGCAATGTGATGGTGCTCTTCTTGGATGCCACATTACCTCTGATTTGTTTGGAGACTACTGTGCTTGATTAAGAATAATAGACACTTGATAACATTACAAAGGAGATAAAAATCAACTCAGAGGAGCAACAAAGTATAAACCAACTGGCATCAAGGGAAACCATTTATTCCCTAAACATGTTCCATTCAATCACAGGAAAGTTTATAAAATTACTGTGATAACGCTTTTCAAAATTTCATTCCTGTTTCCAAAATTTGCCACAATCAAAATGCAAATGCAAAATAAATGCTGTGATTAGTTGACAGTCAGTATAGTTATCCCTGCTAGCTAACATCCTTGTGTGCATCTTGTATTAATTTAGAAAAAATATAAACAGGAATAAAAGAGACTGTTAGTTCTGTTACTGTGTGACTACTTATTCTGAACCATTAAACTGAGAAGCTAAAATTTCCGTACTTATCCACAAACTTTGTTAGTGCATAATGACATTAACCTGACCTTGTATAGTAGTTAATCGAACCTGAGAATTCGATTTCTATTCTGTTTTCTCCCAATGTGCTTCTTATCGATAGGCAACATGTAATTAGATTTCATAAACTTTTTACAGCTAATATTTCAACAAAGACACTAACTTTCCTGGGACAGACTCTTTTTATCTTTCTTTAAAATAAATTACAGCTCATAAGTATCACTGATACTAGAAAATACATTGTATTAAACAAATTAAAGCAGTTTAAATTTTACCACTAAAATAATTTTTTAAAGTATTCATTTTAATCTTGAATATATTTTTTATGCTCCATGGGGCTTGTTTGCGTGTGTTTTATATTGGTAAAAATCAAAGAAAACTTAAAAACTTCAGAAAAATTAGCTAAAGGAACAACGTATAAAATTTAGAACCTACCACCTCTTTCCCAAGAAAATCTAGTTGAAATTGAGTATCACCCTGAAAGTGTTTATACCTATTTGGTGACAGGCTCATATAAAATAATGAATAATTTCTAATGGATATTGAATAGAACTTACATCTGCTAAGGATACAACATAAGCCCTTTGTATTGGCATACTGAGTTTTAAATAAAATCCTCAGAAACGTAATAGATTATACCATTAAAAAACAATATTTAACTTTTATTATTTTCTAAAATCTTTATGTGCATTAATCTTTCTTAAACTTCAAAATAACCTGTCAATAGAGCACCCCATTTTACAATTGAGGACACTGAAGCTCAGAAGAGTTAGGCCACATAGGCAAAGCTCTTCAGACAGCAAATTCCAAAGCAAGAACTAGACCCTGACAAATATGATAGCCATGCCCTTCTGTGAACCACTATGCAATGCTGCTTGAAAACAAAACACTAGCTTTTTGATTAGATGTGGTTTCTCCTTGCATATGATGGTTATATACCAAAGAGTTTGGTATCTTCAACTCTTGCACATAGTCAACATCTTCTGTGCCAGGATGGAAGGCTTTTATTTCCAAAGTTCCATGTTATTCAATGCTAATGAACAGCATATTCTCACTAAGATTTACAAGAGAAGAATGCAGACCTCATCTGAATTAGAGGAATCCCAAAGAAATTAATTTGTTCCCTGAGACAGGTATGGTAAATAGCAGACAGCTTTTCTATTAAAATGCCTAGCATCTGTAAACAACACATTGAAAAGCAAGACAAGAGGGACTTGGGACAGATTTCATGGTAATATAATATATGCCCTTAAGAGTGTCAAAATATTCTCTCCTTTATCAGTGGCAGAGTCAGACCAAAGCTCCTCTTTAGGCAACATATGCAAAGCAGTCAATTAATCTCCCCCATTTATTCCACTTTATTTTACCCCCTTAACATATCTAAATTTAGCTTAACTTCTCCCAGCCCAGGTGTACTTTTTTTTCTTGAGACATGCTAGTTAAATGTTAATACTTGAAAAGTATAAGACCACAAAAGACTGGTTCTTCAGCTAATAATATGCAGGCTGCTTTGCTGATATTATGAATGTTATGCTATTATGATAATATGAATTGCTGCTTTGCAATTCCAGATATACCTTTGGCACAAAATGGTAGGATGCTATATGAGATGATCATCTGGGCTGCGATGAAGAGCACCATGTCCTCTATTCAGCTGTCTCAGTCAGGATAATTGGACTTTTTATATAGTGTATTCTTCATTCCTTTTAATTGTCTCATTTTGTTGTTTAGTCTTGGTACCACCCAAACAGAAAAAAAAGAAGAAAAAAAAATCTCTGACTTCTCTTTATTTTCTGAGTTCCATTTAGCTATTTCTACATCAGGCTGACCCACCCAGACATATGCCCTTTTCTGCTAATCTGTGGATTTGTAAATCCCATCCCCATTAGAGCTGCCTCATTGCTCTATGCGGTGTTGATTCATTGATTAGCATGCTTCTGGGCATAGAAGAGGAACTCCAACATTTGTCAAAGAAATGATTGAATGAACTTAAAATTCGTAACGGAAGCTTGGAAATAATCCTTTGGGTAATGCGTAGATGAAAACGTCAGCATGCAGTGTGATGAAGTCTTGAGTTTGGGCTAGGGTAGTTTTCATTTTGCATTCTCACTGTACCACATGTTAGGCAGGGCCTTGGGCAATCACTCAACTCCAACAAACCATGGTCCCCATCTCTAAAACTGGTACTAAGACATTTAGCATCAATGAGACTCGGCTCTGTGCCTGACAACTAGCACATACACAATTGCAGAGCTTTCTGGTTATCTGGTAGTCATCAGATAATGCATATACACTAATAACATAGAGATTTTAATCTGAGTCATTAAAACATATATTCTAGGTGAATTTTAGATAGCATTAGAATTCTGGGGAAGAATAAGTACTGTTTAATCTTTATTTTTTCCTCCTGAGGTAAAAGTGTTGACTCTAATTCAGAATAATAATAATAAGCCTCCAGAAGGGAAGTTCAGCTGCTGAAGGGCTGCTGTTGTTTATTTTTGCTTAGGTGGATGAGGTCATTCATTATGGGACATTGTTGGCTACCGGAGTGAATATAATGCTGATGACAGTCTGCCTGGCTGTAATGGCTTCCTCTTAATTTAGGTGGCTCTCGTACTAGATTATTAACAGAGTTCTTTCAGCTTGTCCTTGTGTGTAGTGCAGTAACATTTAGGGAAAACAAGCTGTGCCCACTGGGAACTATTTGCATCTCATCACATATACACAACCCACCAAGCTCTCAGGCAGGTTGGAAGATGACATAAACACCTCCGAAACCTACCAGGATTGCAGTCTCTCACAGGTGCCTGATACCAGCTGTTGTGCCTGTCTGAGGACAGAGATTGCCAATTGCCTTCATGTCTTCCATGCTTGCCGCATCAGTGAGCAATCATTGGGGCTGACAAGACTTTCATGGTCCTAACACAGAGGTGAGAGCAAAGTTGAAGTGACTGAAAACTTCTCCTCCTGCTGCCTGGCTCAGATCGACCCTGACATCATTCATAAGCGTGCAGTTAATGCAAGATGCAGATGCTGTTGTTACAGCTGCCAAGGCTGACAGAGTTCCTATTTTAGCTACTGTCCACCACGCAGTGACAGGGGTGCCCTAGGCAAGTGAAAATTGCTGCAGGCACTGGTCAAAACAAGCTGCCTGCATCTTATTATCCCACTGGTATGCCTCTCCTATGCCCTTTCCAATCTTTCAACCTTCATACTCTCTCTGCCTTACCTACTCCAGGGATAAATTTATCCCAGGAGTGGTTAAAGCTAATGGCTATACAATTTTCATATACTTTCACCCTAGATATATTTATATAAACCTCCACATTACTGAAACTTCTGCACAGTTTAGGAATGATAAGCAAAATTGGGGTTCATTTGTTCAGTAAACATTTATTGCACACCTCCTGTGTTAGATTGTCACTGTATCACACTAATGCCTTATCCTTGCAAGTTTCTGAGAGGTCTCATTAAAAAATTTTAATCTTGCTCATAGAATGACTTGCACCTAAAGGAATGTAGCATTCCGTTTGCATAGGTTTCTCTGGTAGATACTCAAGTGGCAATAGCAAACTAATGACAGCATCTCTTTTAGGTCAATAGGAAAAACTGACCTCTAAGTACCTACCTCCCATTCTGATACACCCTGCTTCCCCGCAGAATTCTTAAGTCAAATAGACACGGTTTCATTAAGACGTATTCAAACATAACTTTTAACTTAGCCAATATTTAATTCATTTTTGAGGCCTCTCAATTCTCCATAGAGTGTTTATCTTTAAATATATTTGATTTAATCATATAAAACTTATATATAGTGACATCAATTTCACATGAATGCATTTCCACTGGATCAGAATTATAGGGAAAAGCTAATTTTGCAATTAGCTTTAAAAGCCAATAGAGATGATCTGATCAATATCATCAAGTTTTTGTCTTCACATTTCATAAACAGGGTTTTTTGAAGATAGTTATCAAATGTAATAGTCAATGAAAAGTATTGTTTTATCCAGAGCACTTTCCAGAAGAACAAGCCATGTGGTATTTTCTCCCAGAAAATTTATAGATTAGTCATCCTCTAGCTGAATATGCTGATCAAAGAAAGGAAGAGAAAGAAAAACAAAAGACTAAGAGAGGAAAATGAAGATGGCTGGCAAGGTCTCTCAGTTTAACCGAATAAAGAAGAGAATTCCAAATAGCATCCTATATGCCCTCTCAAAGCCAAACTGGTTTGGCTGATTCTAAAGTGCTAAGTTGCTCCTACAGGGCATTTTGAAGTTTTGGCTTTTGGCCAGATCTGCCAAATGGCTTCACTTTCATTTTGTTGCCCGATAAGCTAAAACCTAAATCCTGTATGATGTACCCAGAGTATGTTTACTTGCCAATATGTCTATAAAAATCAGGAGGATACTATAGTGCTCCACACGTTACAGAAATGTTTTCTCTCTTACTATTGTACTTGACTATTCTGCAATCCTATGGGGACAAAAACACAGAAATAGTCTTGCTATCTCTGCCTAAAAATGAAGAATTAAGATTTTGAAAGATCACACTCCTAAAAAGACACAGACCCAAAACTAGAATCCGTGACTTCTGATTCCAAGTTATTTGCTCTGTGCTTGTCAAGAGGGGAAAGGGAGTGGCTCCAGGAATGGATTGTCTTGCCATATTCCTAGCATTCTGAGTTCTCTGGGCATTTATCTGTTTAGGTATAGATTAGAGAGCCCTGTTTTCATAGAGGTATATCCCTCAGAGCTGTTGATTCATTTGTTTAGCTAGAACAAAGCACTGTGAGAAGATATGACTTATAAAACCTTCAAGAAAGTGGCAGCCAGCCACTGGTAAGTAGCAAGTTGGAACTGCTGATCCAAACTGGTCAACACAGCCTGTCTCTTTAGCCCTTCTATGACTTGGAACTTCCTTAGGCCTGGTAATCTTTCAGGTACCTACCCCATACTCCTGGCTGTCCTTCCCAGAACACTGCAGCCTAAGAACTGGTACACTTGTTACTCCCTGTTATTGGACTCCATCCTCATTATACGATGGAGAGTCTCCAACCAAGACATGGTAACCAAACAAGTAATTGAATAATGGTGAATGGCACATAGACTTTGAAATGAGCCTTGGGAAAGTCTCTTCGCCTTTCTGAGTTCCAATTTGTTTTCTATAATAGGGGACACTACTATGTTTATTGCAAATTTGCTGAGATGACTGCAAAAGGTTAACAGAGTGATCTATTATGCTGTGGGTCAGGCACTGTTCTACACCCTATACCAACCCTATGAGGTGGATGCTATTATTGCCCAATTTTGCAGATGAGGAAAAGTACAGAATAGAGAAGTAACTTGGCCACGTAACTTACTATGTAGCTAGTAAGTACAAAAACTAAGATGTGAATCCAAGGTGCCAAGTTTGCTATGTTGTATTGTTTCCCAATTACCCTGATTTTTCACATATTCCATACCACTTAAACTACAAAGTCTTTTAGCTTACTTTGGATAGCAGGGTCTCAACTCTCAGTCTCCAGAAATTCATTGCTAAATGTATCCACTAGCAATTATAGGAAAACTACTATGAAAATCATATGATGCATATAAAACTTCAAAGAATTATAAAATACAACAGCAGAGTAGTAATAGTCAAAGTGGACAAAAGTATTTTGCAAAGAGAGAAATATTTAAAATAGAAAAAATCTAGGAGCACTGACATTGTTATATCCATGTGCACTCTCCCTTTAAAGGTCATTGTTATTCATTGTTCATCTTTATGTAGTATCTTTGCCAGCACACTGAATATCACCCCTAAATAAACTGCTCTAGGAAATATAGAATTATACATGGCTGCTGCCTTTTGGCATGACACAAATTTTTTTCATGACACAAATTTTTTTAGCCAAATATAACAGTAACACATGGTCTTTGTAAAGAGTATGTTTTAAGCAAGACAGTCATTTTGCTCAATATCTGTGACAGTGATATTAAGTCCAAACAAAGTAAATGGCATCTTATATGATATAAAATATTTCAAAATACAATAAAATATGATGTTTCTGAAGTTTCAGAGGTGGCAGACACCTAAGGAAAAGTACTGATATCTCCTCTGAAAAAAAATTATCTCTGTGGCCATTTTACACAGTATTTGTCAATTTCAACCACATTAAAACTATAGCTTCAAAAAACTTTCTCAGTGGAACTTATTGAGGAAATCAAGAAATTCATACATATCCTTGGTGACTTTGTTCCAACAATCTGGCCACAGAGGCAACCATAATATCCCACAAGTCCTTACTATACAATCTGAGAACATGTCTGATCTTTCTCACTCCCACACTGTAGAGGAAAAAAAAAAATCCATAAAACCACTTAATAATTCAGCATCAACTGGTTCAAATTTTACACAATAGATCTAGCACACACATGCTAGAACACTAGGAATGTTCGCCATCAGTAATTTATTCAATTTCTAAAAGGCATCTCTGTATCCGTCATCCTATCACCTCCATCTTCAGCCCCGCATGCTAACTTTGGATTTGATTAGGTATCACATGCCAGAAAATGAATATTAGCATGGTTGGGGTTGAGGGGGTGGGGGGAATTTGTGTAAACAAGGGGTGGGAGAAAACCACTAGCTTAGCTGTAGGAAACTAACTGACCCTAAAACAGTCTGGGGAGCTTCCTCACAGTGTTGAATCTTTCATTTTCTCTTACGGTCAGGCCCATTTACTAAGCAGTGTGCAAGAATTGCTGCATCTTTTGGCACACAGCTGACAAGATGCACAAAACTTCAGTTTGATTTCCATATGCTCATTGTGTTCATTTTCTTTCAGCCAAGTGCTCCCTAGATCTTGTTTGCTGTCTCTTTTAGCTTCTCCTAGATTCTCCTGAATTCCGTTTTCCTTCCTGTCTCAATAATGTTCTAGTGAGGAGCATGCAAAAGTACTTTTTTATCCTAGAAATGGCCACAGTAGGAATAATACTGCACTTATATGCAGCAGTTGTCCTCATTGCCAGAGATTGTTAGTTTCATAAAAATGAAGTATAATGATCACACACACACCAGGCAAATTATTGCAAATAGCAGATTTTTTAAACAATGACAGAAAACACACACATTGTTCAAGTACCCAGAAACCTTGTCATATAATTTCTATTATGTTTGCACACTTGAAGTGAATGGCAGTCCTCCATCCCTGAAGCTTCAGTTTTTACAGAAAATCATTTTTAGCAAATACCAAGAACACTGAACGTTACAAGCTGTACAAGTGAAATGAGTGATATGAAAGGGGTTTTCACTGGTAGAGTTGGCATGTTAAAGTGATTCTATGCCAAAGTCAGGGGTCACAGAGGAAACTCCAAGAAGGATGATACTCTAATTTTAATATCAAAGACAAAACCTACTTTCAGCAGTACTGTTGAAATAAATGCTACTTTTACTGACTCCTTCTATGCCAGGTACTGTGTGTCTTCGCGGTGTTCAAAGTCCAGTGTGGAAATGGAGACATCCATAAGTGCATTCTACGCCTGATTCTGTCATGGAGACAGAGAACAAAGTACAAGGATGGCCGTAAATGGAAGATAATGAGTTCAAGCGAGTGGTATTTTTTTAAAATTAGGATCTGAACCCCCCTTGATTGTTAACATATAGGCAGAAGTGAACTGGAAGATTGAGGAAATTTTAGGAAAACAAATAGAATACTTGGGGTTCCATCCTCACTCTTTTGAGTTTACATCCTCCTGGAATCCTTGAATCAGCCCTAGAACTTAAGTAGGTATAATTAAAGGAGGATAGCCAGAGTAGAACAAAACATTTAGGTCTAAATTCCTATCATCTGGAGCAGGAGGGAGCAAGTTCAACATACGCAATCCAATGCAAGGTTAAATTTACGAGGGTTGAAAGGGTAGAAGATATGTGAACACTTTCCACCATGTTGTCTGCGATTATTAATGTCTGTGTTCTTAGTGTCTCTGTAGGTGCTCCTTCAAAATAGATGCAAGAATTTTTTTAAGGATAAAGACTAGCATCAACATAAAAGTTACTAAGGAGTAGATCAGCCGAGCAACACTTACTCAAGATCATTATATAGCAAAACTCAGTGAAATTCTATCTAGTTTTCTCCCCTCATGACAGGATTCAATAATTAGAGTGTTTTATGTGCTTGCAATATAATAGACACATGAAGTTACAGAGATTCCATGGGAATCAAGGAAACACACGTAAGTAACTGGGTTTTGGTGGAAAACAAACAGCCTTACAACAACTTCGTCAGTTCCTAGCTTAGCGTGACTTTTCTCTCATACTAGCAGTTGGAAACAAATCATTTGTCCTGAAGAAGCACAGTGAATAGTATGCCATAGGCACCAAGCAGAGCTTGTTTATTGAGTCCACAAATACATGAAGGTTTCCCTCTAACTATATGCATTAAAGTTTTTATTTCTTCTTCCAGATTCTTTCTTGATTTAGGTTTCACACTGAGTCACATAAGTTAATGTGAAGTCTGCCTTCTTCAAATGTCTTCTCAATTTGGAGGCAATGCCAATGTAATTCTAGGGTTGTCATTAAACCTACAAAAATCACATGACTCATGGATGCTTTCTTCTCTGAGGCTCTTTGCCAGTCGTACACTAGCAATTCCTTTGCTAGTGTACCGCTGGCTAGTTCTAAGCCATGCAGCTTAGCACCTCTCGTGTATTATGGGTGTTTCCTCACTGCATGACAACACAAGGCATGCAATTTACAGGCTTAAAACATTTACACAGTTTTTTAAGATTTTGTGCCAGTATTCTCTAGGATCTGCGTGGGCATTAAAAAAAAAGCTGCATGTTGGCAGAGATGATATACTTTTGATTTCTGAAAATGAACAGTGCAAGCCAGGACTTACAATTCATAAATAAATTCCCATGTTTTCCCTGCATGATATAAATACTCTAAAACACTGCCTACAAATTGAAAGCTAAGCAGGCAACTCAACCAAGTCCAGTGGATTGAGGTACCCTTCTGAGAGCACGGAAGCATCCTTGATGTTTTAGTATATATAAAGCAGCTAAGGGCAGACCACAAATGCCTTAGTCAATCCAATCAAGTTGTTAACAGACAATTTGTCAAGTGGTTACTGTGATAATAGCTTGCTGATGGTGGCCAACCATTTTAATCCATGCTTAGGCTGTACCAAACTCTTTGCCCTCCAGAGATTCTTTTTAAGAGCATAACAGCAGCATTATTAGTCAATACACAGTTTGAAGTTCCTATAAGATTAATTGGGAAATTGCACTTTACATCTAGACTGATCCTTCCTGCCTCAGCATTATCTACATGTTGATTCAAGTGGTAGTTTTTACCTTCTTATTGTTTCTATAACAACTTAGCACAAACAATCACTTAAAAGAAAATACATTTATTCTTGTACAATTCTGGGGATCAGAAGTCTGAAACCAAGCAGTTGGTAGGACTGCTGCATTTGTTCTGGAGGCTCCAAGAAGAAATTTGTTTTCTTGCATTTTCTAGCTCCTAGAGACCACCTGCATTACTCAGCTCATGATCCCTTTAGCTCCTTGCTTTCTTCCTCACACTTCCTCTAATCCTCCTGCCTTCCTCTTACAAGCCCTGCAATTGCAGTGGGCCCACCTGGATAATTCATCCTACTTTCTCCATCTCAAAATTCCTCGCTTAATTGTGTTGGCACACTCATTTTTACCATGTAAGGTGACATAGTTACAGGTTCTGGGGATTAGGATGTGGACATCTTTAGGAGGCCATTTTTCAGCCTACCACAGGTATATATACCAAAGGAGACACAAATATAGCAACTTCATCAATTTAGGATGTTATGTCCCTCTCTAAAGCACCAGACAATCACAGATGAAAAGAAGTAATCAGGACAACATTAAGTTATGCTGCTGCAAACAGACCATATTGAAAAGTTGGCCTAGACATATATGTATGTCATCAAAGACTGAGATCTAGGTAGAATTATAAGATATAGTTCTGTGATCAGCTTTCTTGTTCCTAAACATAGCAGCCTTGATGCCCTTTCATTGCTTTATCTAGGTGCCTCTGCTAAGGCTCAGAGAAAAACAACAAGCTAGATCAAAAGTTTTACCCTCTAACATCTTTCAGGATCACTCTGCAAACTTACTGGTACAAAGAAGAGACCAACCCAGATATGCAAATATTTTTCAAGTGGCTAACTCAGTGTTTGGAATCAAATTGGCTTGAAACCCGCATGTGAAATGCAAGTGCTGCACAAATTCTCTTTATTGCTCAAATGCTCCAGAAAGAACAATCCCTAGGGCTGTGCTGTGCCATTTGGGATGAAAATGAACATCATATGAAAACTTGGGTATATTCTAAAGGTCAGTGGAATTTCAACCAGATGTTTTGCTTCCATACAACAGACTTGGCCATAGGTGTGGTTAATAAATTCCACTTGGGGAAAAGAAATATAAACATTCTTAATGATATGCTTGCATTTCGACCTTGGCTCTTCCCTAAAGTTCAAAATAGTCTCAATATTCATTTATTATTTTATTTATTCATTATTTTATATTTAAATGGATTCAACCAACACTTATTACCAAAAATAAAATATTTTTAAGTGTCTAAAATGGAACTCATCACTCCCCACCTGCCACATATTATCTCTTTCCACTTCCTATCTTGAAGCTGTCTTGTTTTCTCCAACTCAGTGAGTGGATTACCTGTCACTCGATTCAGAAACTAGGAATGAGCTGGAAGTCTTCCCCTGCCTCATTTTCTATGTCAAATGTCATTAAATCCTACAATGTACTAAATGAAGATTTTTTTTCCTGTCTACATATAAACATATGCCTTATTTCAGACTCTTGTCTCTTGCCTGGACAATCACAATAGCTTTGTAACTCACATCCTGGTCTTTGATCCTGCTCATTTTGTTCAGTCCATCCTATTCTGAACAGAGTGCACATTCAGGAATGTTAGTATCATATCCCTTCCCTACCTCAAACTTTCAGTTGCTGGCTCCCCACTCCTTAGAGGATAACATTTAAACATCTAATTTTTCTACAAAAGGCCTTTTGTAATCTTCACCAGCCCTCTCTTCAGCCCTCTCTCTTTCTGGGCCTCCAATTCCATTTATCAACCCTATGACTCAGCTACAAAACTTCCTCTTTGCCCAGCACTGCAACAAAAATTAGCAAAACAGCTCCTTCTATTCAAGATTTTACAGTCTCTTAGAAGGAACAAAACTGCTGAACTATTTTTTAAAAGAAAAGCATAGTTAAATGGTATCATAAGGGAAGAACAAAGTGCTTTGAAGTTCGAAGGTTACAGAAAGAGTATTTTTTAGGGGAGAATCAGTGTAGCATTCATAACATGCTGTAAGTATAAATTCTGCAAATAGGAAAAAAATATAAAGGACATTCAAGATAGGAAAGAACATCATTCTGATCTTTTAAAGGTCTGAGTCAAATTTTACAAATCTTCTTATTCTTATTTTAAGGATTTTGAGCTGTAGTAGATTTAGTACCACAGACACGACGTTGGCGGGCAGTTTCAGTGCCTGAAGTAGTCTCAGACTTGATAATAGGTGACTAGGGGAAGGAAGAAAATACTGAAGGCTTTAGACAAATTATTTGTAAGACATACACACATAAAATTACTCAGAAATAATAGCTCCTTTTGGACAAGCATTCACTGTTGCTGACAGTATAATATTTCTCGTGTCTGTTAATGACTATGATTGACTCCCATTGCATTCAAATCTATGAGTTCTTAGTGATTTTTATTGACTTCTCTTTCCAATTTAGAACCTGCAATGCATTAATCCACCCTCTTTCTTGATGATTCACAACTGCCTAGCAAAACCCCAACGCTGCATCAATCTAAATGTCTGCCTCCTCCAATATCAGCCTTTGGCTGTTGAAAGACACCCACACAAATATTCCTCTTCATACCACAATAAAGATCAGGGTTTTCCTCCCAGCCAAGCTGTAAGTGCTACCCATGCAGACCTGAAGAGCTGACTCTCTCTAACTGCATGCACTCACTCCCAGTAGATGGTGTCTTTCCTTCACAGCAAAATGAAATAGCATCATTTTAACTCCTTCATTGCCAACATCAACAAACTTACCTGTCTCCATCCTTATCTTCATATTGCAAAATAATTTTTCTTCCTGTTAAAAAACATATTGTCATTTAGTGTTTAGGGACTGATGTTGCTCATTTCTAATGAACTCTCTTGGAAGACCACTGCTGCTGGCCCGGAGATGAGCTTCACTGTGATTCACAATTCCTGGAACTCGTTTTCTACATGAATACTCAGAATTTCCTCCTTTCCAAACCTGCAGCCCTTCCTCACTACTGGCTTTTTCCTTTCAGCATATTTATAAACACATGTCCCTGATCTTTAAAGAAAGAAATAGGCCTGAGAAGTTGACTGAATGAATAAATGCCAAACTGGTAAGTCCTACATCTTGTTACTTATCCCTGTATATCACCTCCTCTTCAAAATAAGCCTTCCTAAATGTGTAATCAACATGCTTTTTTTCCCCCATGCCTCACTCTTAAAACCATAGAGGTCCAATTTTACCCCCACAATAACACACAAATTGCTCTTGCCAGTGCCATTGAAGACCTGCTGGATGATAAACTCAATGGATGCTTTCAAACCTTGGCCTATTCAACATTCTAGTAGTATTGGACACCTTATTAAAACCTTACAACCTTCTTCTTGACATCCACTATATCATCCAACTCTGATTTCTGTAACAATTCATAGCTCCCTTCTCAGGGTTCTATTTCTCTACTCATGACTTAAATGTTAGTTCCTTTGGATTCCTTCCTTAGTCATCTTCCAATTATATGTTCTCTCTCTTCATAGGAATTCATTTTCATGAATTCAATAACTATCTTTCTCTTTAAGACTTCTAAAATGATGCCTCAAGAGCAAATATTCCCCTTGAGATCTCAACCCTCATATTCAACTACTTAATTTAAGCTTTTCACTTATTATAAGCCAAAGACATTTAAAATGCACTATCTCTATTAACTCTGGACTTTTCTCCTAAACTTTCCTCTTTTATATTTATCATCTCAAAAGATATCACCTACTACTGAGTACATAAGCAAGAAACATGGGCACCATTTTATTTCCTTCCTCTTTCATACCTCTTACATATCCACATTCTATCAATTCTACTCCCTCCAGTGTCTCCCCCAGCCCATTCTCTCCTCTCCATTCCTACTGCCATTAGTTCAATGTGGTCCTTCCCCATTCCTTTACCAAAAGCAGTTGCTGCTCTTCCTCCCTCTAGTCTGGGTGCCTTCCACCCTCAACCCACAGAGCAACAGGAGTGATCTGGCTAAAACACTGTTGACAATAACAGTCAAAATCTGTAAGATATTTGAAGAGATTTATTCTGAGACAGATATAAATGACCTATGGCCTATGACACAGCTCAGGGGATCATATGACCAAAGTGGTCAGGCTACAGCTCAGTTTTACACATTTTAGGGAGACATAGGTAATTAATCAACCCATCTAAGATGTACATGGGTTCAGTCCAGAAAGGTGAGACAATTGGAAGTGGGGGCTTCCTGGTCATAGGCAGATTCAAAGATTTTTCTGATTGGCAGTTGAGTGTCTGGGTTAAGATAAGGGTTTGTGGAGACCAAGGTTTTATCATATAGATGAAGCCTCCAGGTAGCAGGCTTCAGAAAGAATAGATTATAATTTTTTTCAGACTTAAAGAGACTATTTTATTCAGCCTTAAGGTCTCTTTATTGATGTTAATGCTGATCAGCTGTGCCTGGATTCCAACAGGGAGGAGAGTAAAAAGAGGCATGTCTCGACTTCCCACTTCCCATTATAGCCTGAACTAGTTTTTCAGGTTAACTTTGGAATGCCCTTGGCTGAGGGGAAGGTCCATCAGTTGGTTGAGGGGCTTAGAATTTCATTTTTGGTTTATAGCATAAACATGATTATAAAAAATCTGCAGTGTCTACACAGTGCTTTCACAGTAAGATCCATTCTACTCAGGATGGCACACAAGGTCTATAGAACCCGGCCACAGCATCTCCTCTTCTTCCAGCCTTAATTACCAAGACTCCTGCTGGCACCCTAAAATCCCACCTACAGAGAATTGCTCACATTTATCCCTCCAACAGACCACAAGCCCATCTTTGCCCAGGCCACTAACTCATCTTGGATTCTTTCTGTACTCACCACTACCATCCTGATTCTTCACCAATAGCTCCTTTTCACCCACAAAACTCCACTCAGACTTTATATTCTCTAGGAAGGCTACCTCTTCCTCAGTTCAATTAAGTCCACTTGACATTCTTCTGTAACATCCCATTTCTAACTTTGTATTTGCCTCACTTTAAGGTGTAAGCCAAAAATAAAATTCTAAGCCCCTCAATTGACTGAATGATCTCCCTTCTCAGCCAAGAACATTCCAAAGTAAGTCTGAAAAACTAGTTAAGGCTATTATGAGAAGGGCAAGGCAGGGAGGTTGAGGGGAACAGACAGGCCTTGCCTATCATCTCAGCACTTTGGGAGGCGAAAGCAGGCAGATCACCTGAGGTCAGGAGTTCGACACCAACCTGACCCACAAAGTGAAACCCCGTCTCTACTAAAAATACATAATTAGCCGGGTGTGATGGCACATGCCTGTAATCCCAGCTACTCGGGAGGCTGAGGCAGGAGAAACGCTTGAACCCAGGAAGCAGAGGTTGCAGTAAGCCAAGATCATGCTACTGCACTCCAGTCTGGGCAAAAAGAGCAAAATTCCATCTGAAAAAAAATCAAAAAACAAAAAATTCTGGCACAACTGACAAGCACTCACATTAAGATCTTAAGACTGACAAAACACTCTTTGTAGCCTTAAGATACAATACTCCAATCTTACTCTAGAATAGTACAACATGACAGATAGCAGGCCCTGAAAGAAAAAATATTTACCTCAAAATATATTTATTTCACATACTTTGAAATGGCTGTGCAAAACTGTCTCTTGGGAAAAATCTACATTCTTTAGAGAATCTTCTTCCCTTTACTGGTCTTTTCCTGATCCAAGAAAGATTTAACTAAGTTTGGTACATTTAGGGTCTAATAAAAGACATTTACCATCTATTTCCTGAAGACTTTAAGTTTTATCTACATAACAAGAACCTTAGCTTCTACAATCCCCGCCACACACACAACACACACACACACACACACACACACACACACACACACACACACACACACACACACATCTTAACTACAAACAATTCTTTCTGCTGATTTTCTATTCTTTGAATCCACCTATGACCTGGAAGCTCCCCCGCCTCCTACTTCAAGTTGTCCTGCCATTCTAGCCAAACAAATGTATACCTTCTATGTACTGATTGATGACTGTTTGTGACTTCCATCCCTCTAAAATGTATAAAATCAAGCTGTAATCCAACTGCCTTGGGCATATGTTCTCAGGACCTCTTGAGATTGTGCCTTGGGCCTTGGTCACTCACATTTGGCTCAGAGTAAATTCCTTCAAATATTTTAGAGTTTGATTCTTTTTCATCAATAAAGGGCACTGGGAGCTGGAAATATTTGTTATCACTGTATTTCTAGTATTTTGCTATCTCTGCCACTTATGAAGCCAATACACATTTTTGAATAAATGAATAATTAACTATTCTTAATAGTTGACATCTGTTCATTGGCAATTTCTGGGAAGACAACAGCTTTGGGGATTTCTTCGAGCTAACAGTGGCAGTATTTCTCCTGATCTCTCTTGCCTCTACCATTCCTACTCCTAAATGTTTCCTCTAAATTCAGGTAAAAGTTATTTGCATAGGCAAGAATAAAAACTAAGGTTTCTAAACTCACAGAGGCTATCCCCTAGTCTAATAATTGTACTTTATTTATTTGCTTATAGTGATTGAAACTGTTTTTCTATTTTCAGAAAGCTCAATGGGCTCTTCAGGAATATTCTCATATAAAATCTCAATCATTCTCCTATTTGGAAATAAACTTTGTCTAAAGTCCATTTATGTGTATGATAAAAGGCAAAGGTCCCAATCTATGAACTCCATTACTATATAAAAATATATTCTGAGGCGAAACAGCACCTCCCAGTGTGTTCACCAGCACACTCAGATGAGCACATCAAGTCTCAGCACATCATCAGTGCATAGAGTTCCTCCTGACTCTACTGAAAATACAAAAAAAAATTAGCTAGTCATGGTCACACGTGCCTATAATCCCAGCTACTTAGAAGGCTGAGGCAGCAGAATCACTTGAACTCAGGAGGTGGAGGTTGCAGTGAACCAAGATCATGCCACTGCACTCCAGCTTGGCTGAAACAGGGAGACACCATCTCAAAATAAATAAATTAAGTTTAGTTTTGGAGTTTGCTTATTCTGCCGCAATGCAAGCTTGGGCCGAACTGATTGTTTTTCTGACTTAAATTGCATTATGCACCTCGGGGAGAAAAATACAAACAGTTGGCAAATTTACAGCCTTTAAACAAAATTGCTTTAACTTGAGGGATTCCCTTAATATTGCTTCTTGTAATTTTTTTCCTTTTTTTAAGATCTTTCCCATTTTATGGGAATTTAGAAACATGAAGGGTCACACACAGGAACTACTTCAAACTAAAGTTAGCCCCCTCTGCAGAAAAAATACCGCACAACAATATAATATCTTTTTGATGTAAATTCCTTATGTGTTGGGTGCCACAGCCAAAGAAGAGTAGGAGCTAAGGTAACAGAGCTCAGTAATGTTATTCATTTTTTATTCACACTCTAATTCTGTCAGCAAATCTAGCATACCAGGAATCTGAGGCCAGGAATTTATACCAGGACTTCCAGTAAATACAAAATAATCTAGTGATTTCTAAAACCAACCTCCTCACTTCCCTATTCCTCCAGTTTAACCCCTTAATCATT
Source organism: Plecturocebus donacophilus (assembly GCA_004027715.1). Lineage (NCBI taxonomy): Eukaryota > Metazoa > Chordata > Mammalia > Primates > Pitheciidae > Plecturocebus > Plecturocebus donacophilus. The sequence continues at coordinate 108,290 of PVKP010000711.1, forward strand.
TCAACCACTCCCTTGTTAATATACTCTTCCATTCCTTTGCTCCTAGCATCCCAAATGCCTGCCAAAGCCTCAAGCCTAAATTATAGCTGCCACTTGTACAGTGCACACCATGTGCTCACTACTCTCAGCACATGATGTGCATTGACTAGTAATTATAGCAGCCCTACAAGGGCAGGGAGTATTCTTACTGTTCCCAGTTCACCAATGAGGAAACAGTGCGGAGTTGGGGAGGCAGAGGAAGTGACATTCCTGAAGTCACAGTGCTATTAAATGATGACTCTTTGCCTCAGATGCTATATTAGTCCATTTTCATGCTGCTGATAAAGACATGCCCAAGACTGGGTAATTTATAAAGAAGAAGAGGTATAATGGACTCACAGTTCCACGTGGCTGGGGAGGCCTCACAATCATGGCAGAAGGCACCACTTCACTGGGTGGCAGGAGAGTATATGGAAACCAAGCTAAAGGGGTTTCTCCTTACAAAAAACATCAAATCTCAAGAGATTTATTCACTACTACTAGAACAGTTTAGGGGAAACCACCTCCATGATTCAATTATCTCCCACCAAGTCCCTCCCACAACACATGGCAATCATGGGAGCTACAACTCAAGATGAGATTGGGGTAGGGACACAGCCAAAGTGCACCAGATGCTCTTCCACAATATTGCTGAGCTCTGGTGGGAAAGACCACACAAGCCACCAAACTGATACCACTACAAATTATAGTCGTCTTCCTCATAGGACTGTCAACCCTATTCAACAATTGTATTACACAGCCTCGGTTAGCTAGACTTTTTATTCTCCCCAGCGACTATCTCAGCCATTTTCTTTTTTCATCTTTTCTTCACCCTTAGCAGATTAGTGCCCCTCCTATTTCTCAAACAAAAGAGAAATTATCAGACAGAAATTATTTCAGCTCCTAGAGCCTATTACTATAGGAGAGAGCCCCCTCCCCCGTCTCATCTAAGAACGCAGAATTTTGTGCCTTTCTGCTTTGTTTAGGTACTCTAGTCTACCGTTTCTAGTCTCCCCACCCATCCTCTTTTACATTCAACCTCTCCCTCCCGCCAGATTCTTTCTCACCAGCATTTAATGATATTTTTCTCTCATTTTAACTATACTCCTTCAGCACTGCCTCTTACAGCTACTGACTACCCTCCTTTTATTTCTGCAGCCTTTACTTCCCATCCATTCCTCAGTCTTCCCCAGCCCAGACTTTGCCTTCATCACATTGCAGACATTGTGCTTGTCAAGGTCACCAAGGAGCTTGTCTCTGCCTTGTCTCCACACCTATCTCAGCTGCACTTAACTCTGCTGTCACACTCCTACCAGAAACCTTTCCTTTCCTTTGCTTCTCTGCTATCATGTATTGCTATTTTTTCCTTCCTTTTTGAAATCTCATTTGTTGTCAAAAGTGCTCCATCTCATTTGTCTTCCTTTAAGTGACAATACCATCCTAAGCCCTCTTTCTTCTTATAGGACATCAAATGCTCATTCATTCCTCTGGCTTCAGTTACCATTCATTTGCCAGGATCCCTACCTCTCTACGCCCAGCTCAGTCAATTATATTCTCCTATTCATCTCTGCTTAGATCACTTATGTGTCTATCAATTCAAACGTCCTAACATTGACCTTATTCTCTTTCCTCCAAATCCTGCCTCTTCTCCAGCATTCCATGTACTTGCTCAAATTAGAAACTTGAGGAGCTTCTTCTACCTTATTCCACACACTCAGTCTACCACCAATATGACAGAACCATGCTGACTCTATCGCCTAAATATTGCTCACACCCATTCACTTCTATCCCTTCTTCATGGCCACCACCCACCATTATCTTTGTCTGGACTAGTGAAAAAATTGATTCAATTATTCTGCTTCTAGCAACACAGCCCCAGCCTCTACATCAACTCATTGTCCACACTAAAGCCAGTGTAATCTATGTAAAAAGTAAATTGGTCATGTCATGTTTCCAATTGCCCCTTAGATGCAATCAAAGTACCAACTATAGTTTTTACAAACACTAAGAACATGCTCCTACCTGTCTCTACTTTTATCTTTTGGCCCCCTCCCACTGGCTTTGCCCTGCAGTGTTTCAAATGCTTCCCCACATCCAGAGCTTCCATTGCAGTTAGGAGCTGTTCATGTGGACTCTGCTGCCTGATGCCTCTCATGGTCCCATCTTCTCCCATGATCACCCATCATTTTCTAAGGCACCCTTCTCGGACTTCTACACTAGATTAAATCCCCTTAGTATATGAACTCTTTATTTTATTTTTCACAAACTTAATCCCATTCTTATTTGGCTTATTTTTTTTTTAGAGACAGATTTTACTCTGTTACCCAGGCCACAGTGTAATGGTGTGATCATAGCTCACTGCTACCTTGAACTCTTGAGCTTAAGCAATCCTCTCATCTCAGCATCTCAAGTAGTTAAGACAACAGGTATATGCCCAGCTAATTAAAAGAAAAACTGTAGAGATAAGGTCTAGTATGTTGCCCAGGCTTGTCTTGAACTCCTGGCCTCAAGCCATCCTCCAACCTCAGCTTCCCAAAGTGCTGGGATTACAGGCATGAGCCACTGAGCCCAGCCTAATTTTCAGTATTTACTTATACCACATCCATACAAGAAGGAAATATGTTTGTCTTGTTGAAATTATATTTCCAGTGCCTCAACTGATGACTGGAACATGGTGGGTAGTTAATATTTGCTTATGGAATTCTAAATTATCATTTTATTATAATTTTAAACAAACTAGCCTCGTTATACAGTTTGTGGACTTTTTTATGCTGCTCTTGTTATTATTTCTGTTTGATCGTTATTAGCTATCTACAACCAGTTAGTTTATGCATTAAGGAAAATGCCACTTTGCTGCTTAATTTACCCATGGCATGTGTAACAATGTGTTACTTTAAAAACCATGGAAATGTTAGCAGGGCATCTTGGGTAATATGTTCCAACAACGAAATAAACTACTCATCATCTTTTTTTTTTGTTGTTTTTAGTTGTAAGGCATGTTGGGTCTTTGAACATAGAGAAAATAGGAAGTTTTCTGCTTCATCTACATTATGAAATGCGCCGTGTGGGTGGGTATGTCTGTCTATAATCATGTCCCACTTTGTTGACAAGTATACTCCATGTCCCATGTCCCTTTCCCAGAGAACATGACTTCCATTCTGGTGTGTTATATATATATCAAGCATATCATTTTAATGAAGTGAAAAAAGGTTTGAAATTTTTTTCATTAATGAACTAGGCAGTTTTTAACGATGATACTAAATTAATTGTCATAAGTAGAAGGTTTGTTGCTTACAGAAATTTTATGTTTTATATGAAAGTTAGATAAAACTGAGTAACATCTTTTTTTAACCTGTTTCAGTCTCAAAGATAAATATGTACTATTTTCTGTCCAGTGATAACTGGCTTGTTTTTCAGAAAGTGAAGTTATTAAAGCACCCAAAATGGTTCCGAATGCCAAGTTTCACACGTCTCCTTGATTCTCAAGCTGTCACATAGGCTAAAATCACACTTATCAAAGAAACACAATAATGACAGCTCAAAGGCTGATGCTGAGACTTGAAAGTAATTGAACCATTTAACCACCATTTACTTGCTCAGAATTTCTCCTCAGAAATGACCCTTTGCTAAAAGCCAATGTTCTTGTAGCATGCTGAATTCATTGCCTTTTGGATAAGCTCCATCTATTTTGAAGCTTCTTCCAAAACTCAGACTATGTTCTCTTCCTGGTTCCCAACGTTACGGTTTTCATCCAAGCACTGCCTTATTCTAAGGCAATGGTTCTCAAACTTTAGCCTGCATCAGAGTTAAAACACAAGTTGCTGGGCTCTATACCCACGGTTGTTGATTCATTAAGTGTCTGATGAGGCTGGAGAATTTGCACTCCAAAGATATCCCCACTGATACAGATGCAGTTTATCAAGCACCCATATTTTGAAAGTTCCTTTCATAAAGAGATGCCCTTGTTCACAACACCTAGCATTTCTCCCTGCCAGATTTTATAAAAATTTGTTTCTTCCTGGCCACCTGTCATCTCATTTTTCCATAATTCTTCTAGGCTGGTGTTTAGTAGAAATACTATGTGAGCCACACATGTAATTATATGTGTCTAGTAGCCACATTTTTAAAAAAGTAAAAAGAAAGATAAAAAATTAATTTTAAGAATACTTTTGGCCAGCCACAGCAGCTCATGCCTATAATTTCAGCACTTTGGGAGGCTGAGATGGGCCAATTGCTTGAGTCTAGGAGTTCATGTTGCCTGAGCAATATGGCAAAATCATGTCTCTACTGAAAATAAAACAATTAGCCAAGCATGGTGGCACATGCCTATAGTCCCAGCTACTCAGGAGGCTGATGTGGGAGGATCAGTTGAGCCTGGGAGATTAAGGCTGCAATAAGCCAAGATCATGCCACTGCACTCCAGCCTAGGTAACCAGAGTGATACCCTATCTAAAAATAATAATTTTATATATATGTGAAATGTAACTTAATATATCCAAAGTATTTTCCACATGTAATGGATATAAAAAAATTAATGAGCTATCTTACATTATTTTTATCTTAGGTTCAAAGACACACTAAGTCTTTGAAATCTGATGTGATTTTCTTTTAATTTTTAAAGTTCTGGGGTACATGTGCAAGACATGCAGGTTTGTTACATAGGTAAACATATGCCATAATGATGTGCCATACCTATTAACCCATCACCTCGGTATTAAGCTCAGCATCCATTAGCCTTTTTCCTGATGCTCTCCCTCTCCCAACCACACCCACCAACGGGCCCAGTGGTGTGTTGGTCCCCTCCTTGTGTCCAAGTGTTCTCATTGTTCTGCTTCCACTTACAAGTGAGAACATGTGGTGTTTTTCTGTTCCTGCATTAATTTTCTGAGGATAATGTCCCTGCAAAAGATATGATCTCATTCCTTTTAATGACTGCATAGCATTCCATGGTGTATATGTGCCACATTTTCTTTATCCAGTCTAACATGGATGGGCATTTTGGTTGATTCCTTGTCTTTGCTACTGTGAATAGTGCTGCAGTGAACATATGTGTGCATGTATCTTTGTAATAGAATGATTTATATTCCTTTGGATATACACCCAGTAATGAGATTGCTGGGCTAAATGGCATTTCTGGTTCTAGATCTTTGAGGAATCAGCACACCATCTTCCATAATGGTCAAACTAATTTACATTTCCATCAACAGAAGTAAAAGGGTTCCTATTTCTCTGCAACCTCACCAGCATCTATTATTTCTTGACTTTTTGATAACTGCCATTCTGACTGGTGTGAGATGGTTGATATCTCATTGTGGTTTCGATTTGCATTTCTTTAACCATCAGTGATGTTGAGGGGTTTTTTAATATGTTTGTTGGCATATGCATGTCTTCTTTCGAGAAGTGTCTGTTCGTGTCCTTTGCCCACTTTTTAATGAGGTTGTTTTTTCTTGTGAATTTGTTTAAGTTCCTTGTAGATTCTGGATATTAGACCTTTGTCTGATGAGTAGATTGCAAAAATTTTCTCCCATTCTGTAGGTTGCCTGTTCCCTCTGATGATAGTTCATTTTGCTGTACAGAAGCTCTTTAGTTTAATTATATCCCATTTGTCAATTTTGGCTTTTATTGCAATTCCTTTTGATGATTTTGTTATGAAATCTTTGCCTATGCCTACAACCTGAATGGTATTGCCTAGATATTCTTCTAGGGTTTTTATGGTTTTGGGTTTTACATTTAAGTCTTTAATCCATCTTGAGTTAATTTTTGTATAGGTGTAAGGAAGGGATCCAGTTTCAATTTTCTGCATATGGCTAGCCAATTCTGTCAGCACCCTAATTAAACAGGGAATCCTTTCCCCATTACTTGTTTTCATCAGGTTTGTAAAAAATCAGATGGTTGTAGATGTGTAGTCTTATTTCTGAGTTCTCTATTCTGTTCCATTAACATCCCCTCTTGTTAAAAACTCTCAATAAACTAGGTATTGAAGGAACATGCCTCAAGATAATAAAAGCCATTTATGATAAACCCACAGCCAATATTATACTAAATGGGCAAAAGCTGGAAGCACTTCTCTTGAAAACCAGTAGAAGACAAGGATGCCCTCTCCTACCATTCCTATTTAACACAGTATTGGAAGTTCTGGCCAGGGCAATCAGGAAAGAGAAAGAAAGAAAGTGTATTCAAATAGCAATAGCGGAAGTAAAATTGTCTTTGTTTGCAGAAGACATGATCCTATTGTCTCAGTCCAAAAGTTTCTTAAGCTGATAAGCAACTTCAATAAAGCCTCAGGATACAAAATCAATGTGTAAAAGTCACAAGCATTCCTATACACCAAGAACAGACAAGCAAAGAGCCAAATCATAAATGAATTCCAATTCACAACTGCTACAAAAAGAATAAAACACCTAGAAATATACCTAACAAGGGAAGTGAAGGATCTCTTCAAGTAGAACTACAAACCACTGCTCAGAGAAATCAGAGAGGACACAACAAATGGAAAAACATTCCATGCTCATGGATAGGAAGAATCAATATTGTGAAAACGGCCATACTACCCAAAGAAATCTATAGATTCAATGCTATACCCATTAAACTACCATTGACATGCTTCACAGAATTAGAAGAAACCATTTTATAATCTATATAACAGCTCATGGGTAGGACAATCCTAAACAAAAGAACAAAGCTGAAGGTATCATACTATCAGACTTCAAACTATACTACAAGGCAACAGTAACCAAAACAACATGGTATTGGTACAAAAACTGATGTATATTTTTTACACTTTCAGCACATCTCAGCTTAGGCTGGCCACATTTCAAATGTTCCATAGCCACACATGGTAGTGGCTACTGAAGAGGCTGCATAGCACTAGAACTTTAGAATCAAGGAAATTGGAGAATTGAAGGCTCTGTTTGGTTCAGCCCCTTCCTGTGACTTTTACCACATTCCCTCTTCTAAGATGTGCCTGGTTGCCAAATACATTATCATTTTAATAACAGATTATAAGGAAAGAAGGGAAGCACTACATCATGAAATATATTCATTCATTTAAAAATGTGTGCCAATATCAGAATTACTTTAATTTTATGCACAGAACAAAATAGAAATATGTCATGATGCTTTATTTTGGTGCAGTTTTTAACTTGGTTTTTTCTCCTGCCCCTTTATCCTACTCATCTCCTTCCTCATCAGCAGCCCCTTTCCCTAGCACGACAGTCGGTGTTACCAACATATTCATGCTTCTCTATTTTCCCTCAATCCTCATATAATCCTGTACAAATATACACCAAAGTTTGTCTACATTTGTTTTACTAAAATAGGATCCAATTAGACCCACTTCTCTGCATAATCACTTTCTTATTCAACAATAACTCATGGAAATCCCTGCAAGTCAGCTGGAAGTTATACTTCTTTCTTTTTAACGACTGCAGAAGAGTCCATGGAGAAGGGTACCATAATTCAGTATTTTTGTGACTGGCAGACATTCACATTTTATCCCGATTTTTTAAGCACTGAGAAAAAAAGCTGCAAAAACCATTCTATGTAAATAGATAGATAGATATTTAGATACATATCTGTGCCTACTCTTTTATTTAGCTTGCAATCTCTTTGTTAGCCTTTAGACTTTCTCCCATCATATCAGGTTCTTTATATTTCAAAAATGAAAGCACTTACCATTAACAATTACAGCAAACCATTTTCAATTATTTTCCTAATGACTCCTTCCTCAGTCAACAAGGGAAACAGACCAATGTATCTCCTGACCCTCCCTAATGATGCACTCTCTATTGAGGTGTTTTCATTCATCCCATTTCTTGTAGACAGCTGAAGGAAATCCACATAGAAAAGATTTCACTGCTATATGCCCACTCGCTTTGCAAAAACTATTCATAGACATGAACAAGATTAATTCCTCCATTGATGTCTTACAATTGTTTAAAGTAAACATTAGATTAGAAATCAAAAGACCAGGATTTTATAACTTAAAGTAGTATAGACTGTAACTCAGGTAATAACAATAAGTAGAATCATCAAGCAACAACGTAACATTTTTTGTGCCTTACTATGTGACAGGCATTGTTCTAAGTGCTTTACATATGTGAATTCATTTGTTCCTTCAAAGAGGAAGGAATCTGTAAAGTAGATTCTTTTATTACTTTATGATTATTCTCACTCTTTGGCTGATGACACTGAGTTCATGCAGCCAGTACATGGTAAGAGCAGAACTGAAACGTGGACGGTCTGGCTCCAGGGTCCTAATTTCATCTCTTTACTCCTATCTCTTTGAACCACAGTGTTCTCAGCTGTAAAATAGGTATTGCTATACCAACACAACCTACTTTTAGGATTGCTGAGAAGAAATAGGATAGTGATTTGAAAATCATTAAAAGATCCAACAAGGTGGAGTTAGTCTTGTTTCAGCTTGGAAAGTTTGGCTGAGAGATTATTCCATCATTCAAAGCAAAAATTAAGGAGATTAAGTTTATGCCACAGCAAATCAAGCCATTTTCTGACCATAAACATCCTCCTGAAGGTGAGACAAGACAGATACAACTGGCAAACGTAGGACCCAAACCATGCCAGGTTCTCAGAGCCTGCGGATTTTCATGAAATTAGAAAAAGAGCAGCCAACCTTTACTCCTATTGTGTAGCTTGACCGTGTCCTTCCTCTCTTCACTCCAGCCCTTGCATTTTACTTAATTGGAACACCAGGCTATAAATCTTACATACTTAAGGGCCAGAAAACTCTCTGGAGCTCTCAGACTGAAATTTGTGTGGGAGTTCAGCAATATTGAATTTTCAAATAAATGATTAACAGGCACCTTTAAGGCAGCCTTAGAGAAAACAATATTTCCTGAATCCTGCCACCTTAATCTAAGGAAGCTTTTTGGTTTTAGGTCTAATAAAAAGGGTTTGGAAGTAACATAGGGATGAGTGACTAAAAACAGGTGGAGGCTCTCTATTCTTTGGTCTGGAAGCTCCCTCCAGCAATTGGAATCTTATCACTGCTCTCTGTCCAGGCGCCAAAAGGCCGTCAGAGCATGTTACTAGGAAGCTTTAAGGCACTTAGTACAATTTTAACTGCAATCAGCTCTAATGACTGGTTTTTAGACACATTTTTTCTAAGATTTTAATAGTTGAAAATGGCTACACCTGACCAGAAATCCTATTTGATTTTTCAAAGCACAATAGCATCTATCAGACTTCACGAAGCAGAGAATTAAAATCAGTGAAGAGAAAGAGCATAATCCAACTCAATTCATCCACAGACTAAGGCCTACAAGCCTACTATTTGCTGAAACAATGATTTAGATGCTCCGCCAAATAAATATAGGATGTTTATGGCTTTACACAATAGGAACCTGCCTCATTTATGCAGCAGGAAGATCATTTACAACCAATTTCTAAAAGGCACTAAGTGTCAATAATACATTTTCAAATCAAGGCCAAAAATTGCTATACTGAAAGAGGAGCATTAAGCAATATGAAGTTGTTTCCAAGGAGGATTTTCAGGGACATCATATTAATTTAAAATCATAAAAGGTCAATAAAGTGGTCCTGACCAGCCTGGCTCTGAGAAGTAGGAGTCTCAGCTTTAGAAAGGATCTGGGTTGACAAACAACAGGGCAGCACATTTAGTACTGAAAGATCAGATCTCTCTGACAACCTGGCTGCCTCCCAAGATAATCACTAGAACCACATAGCCTTCCCAGCCACATGTGCTTCACAGGAGCAAATCCTGCTTTGCAGTCTTGAGAAGAGTTTCAATAGAGCTACTTGAGAGGCTATATCTCTGCCCCCCATGTGGATTTTGTAGCCTGACCTTCCCCTTCCTATCATCCACTCACCGCTTTATCTATAGCAGTAGTGATATGGCAATGAGTAAGTTTTTGCCTTCAGGGAGTTGACATTTGAATGGAGTAAATCAGGCAAAATGCACAAAAACAGATTAACAGGACCATTTTAAGTCATTTTGAGCTATGGAGAAGATAAAAAAGACACACAGTCAAGGTCCTAGATCCAGAGTGGGAAATGATTTAATGTTTACAGAACATATTCTTGCATGTTCTTGTATTTAATATTTACTATATTGCTAAAATGTGGTTATCATGATTTCATTTCCCAGGTGAGGAAAGTAAAGCTCAGAGAAATTAAGGGACTTGTTAAAGGGCAGAGACCTAAACAATAAGAGAGCTTAAATTTCAGCCCTCACATTCCCTTTCCCAGGTTGAGTACTTGAGAGAATTTCAAGTACACACACACACACACACACACACACACACACACACACACAGAGAGAGAGAGAGAGAGAGAGAGAGAGAGATCTTAGCCTTTTACCTCTACTACAGCAGCAGCATTTCAGGTGCTATCAAAACTTGGAGCAAATGAAAAGTAGTTCTAACTCACAGAAAGATGGACTTCTGGGATGGAGCACAGAAAAAAAATGGTGCTGTATCCCACGCCAGACACTTATTAGCTGTGTAACTTTGGGAAAGCCACTTGACATTTCTATGTTTTATTGTCTCACCTATAAAACAAAAAATAATACTCACGTGAGGAAAAAATAAGGCCATGTATAAAAAGCTCCTGAAAAGAACCTTAAAAGTGTTAACCAAACTGCATATTATCAATTAGGTCTGGATTTTGTCTGAGTTTCCTCCAAGAGAAAACTGGGGAGTAAGGAATAGGAAAATATATGATTATGAATGAAATACTAGCACATAAAAAAGAAATTCTCTCTTGTACTCAACCTGGGAAAGGGAATGTGAGTGCTGAAATTTAAGCTCTCTTATTGTTTAGGTCTCTGCCCTTTAACAAGTCCCTTAATTTCTCTGAGCTTTACTTTCCTCACCTGGGAAATGAGATCATAATCACTTTTTAGCAATATAGTGAATATTAAATACAAAAGCATGCATATGTTCTATAAACATTAAATCCTTTCCCCTCTGGATCTAGGATTTTGGCTGTGTGTCTTAGCTTCTCCATAGCTCAAAATGACTTGAAATGGTCCTGTTAATCTGTTTTTGTGCATTTTGCCTGATTTACCCCATTCAAATATCAACTCCCTGAAGGCAAAAACTCTTATTCACTGTTGCATCACTACTGTTTCCTTCCAACAGTCTTGTTTTGAATGAATATTTATATTATTAGGTATTAGTCTGTTCTCACACTACTAATAAAGACATACCCGAGACTGAGTAATGTATAAAAGAAAGAGGTTTAATAGACTCACAGTTCCACATGGCTGGGGAGGCCTCCGAATCATGGCAGAAGGTGAATGAGGAGCAAGACCACGTTTTAAATGGCAGCAGGCAAGAGAGCTTGAGTGGGGGAACTCCCCTTTATAAAACCATGAGATCCCATGAGACTTATTCATTATCACGAGAAAAGCACAGGACAGCCCCATTTCCATGATTCAATTACCTCCCACAGGGTCCCTTTCACAGCAGGTGGGGATCATGGGAGCTACAACTCAAGATGAGATTTGGGTGGGAACGTAGCCAAACAGTATCATTACCTGACTGCTATACTGGCAGTCAGCTCCAGAAAAAAAAAATTGAAGCAGATGAAGTTTGCCTTCATTGACCACTTTCCCCCATCCTTCTTAGCCTCAGAAATGAACAATTATTTATTTTCTATGATTGGGGAAATCTCTTATGATGAGGAAAGTCCACCTCTCCCCGAGAAAAGCTATGTATGCCAGGTATTCCTGCTCTGACCTTCCTTGTGGCTAGGGGGCAGGCACGCACTTGACTAGGCTGTGGCCAGTCACACCTGCTTCCACTGTCATTCCAGGCTTCTTGAAATCACTAGCTTATAAAAATGACAGTATCCATTCTGGCAAAGCCAGTATGAGGGGCAGTTGTGCTGAGGGTTCTAGCAGCATCCTCCAAAGGTCCAGGTTGGTCATACTGATGGACATGCTTCTGTATCTGGGTTCAAGGTGGGTCTTCATTGGACAGCTCCATGGCATGATTTGGGCCCTTGCTCCTGATTATGTTGCCTCCAAGCTTGGTTGTCTTGGCTATTCTGGACATTCTCTGGCTATGACTTCCTTTAAAAAGTATATTTTCTTAAGTTATCCAGGGTTAGTTTTGTTGCTTAACGGATAGGATCCTCCTCTTCTCTGAGCAGCCTTGTATCTTAATCTGACTGCATGTGACCCTGGTCTCCTAAGTGACCCCAACTGAGCCGCCCTCCTAGAAACTACCTCCACCCTCCAGCCCTTTTCTTCTCCCTTCCTCAGATCAAATTGCACATTTTCTGGGGGATTTTCCCCTTAGGACTTTACTTTTTATAAAGGACAATCTCATCAACTCATTTAAGCCAATGTGCTAATTGCTGAAACTAATTTGTTATTACTCCAACATTTCAGCAGATACCTCCAATGCCTCAAAGCAAAGGAGAAAGGAATGTGTTTTCATTCTTATCACACAGTTCCAGGGTCTGTGCAGGCTCTCTAGTCTTTGTCTGCAATCTTAAAAGCCCTGCATCTACCTAGGCAGCTCCTGTCAATTTCATCCATGAGTGCTCTGTGAACCAATCATATAGCAACCGTGATGCAGTTAATGAAATCAACGTCATTATTTCATGATAACACACACATGTGCACACATGTGTGCATGCACACACACACACACTCACCCCTACATAAAATACTACAGTGACTTTCCAATGCTTTATCATGGCCAACAAGGCCCTGAATCTAGGGGATATGCTCAAAAGTATTTAACAACTGGCTAGAGGGAGAAACTCTAATTTTAGCATTTTCTGATTTTTGTGACATAAAAACACCAGCCACGACCAGTTTCAAGCTATCAAAATAGTGTCAATGAGGTTATAAGATTCCTAAATAGTTAACTTTTTGCTCTTGTAAGCCAGTATGAGGCACCAGCTCCAGTACACGACTGTCCCAACTTGTTTTCCTGGCCACTTCACTGACATCATGCTATGCTACACTCATCACTTCAACCCCATTCGCCTTCTCCAGCCCCTCAATGGCTCTTACTCTGCGCCGTCCAGACACACATCCAATCGTTCCGTAGTCTAGGTCAGGTTCTCTGCTACAAAACTCCACAGCTCTGTGATCCTCTCCTTTAGAGAACTTCTTTCAGGTTATATGTTTACTCTCCTTAATGCAATCATATGATGTTTAATGTTTAACATCGTAACTAAACAGGGATCTAGAAGAGGTATAATCAGAGTGGCTACCAAATTCCTTTTCCATAGAGGTGTTATGTGCCCTTTTATGATGGAAATTGCAGGCTTACCAAGAAAAAAAACTGCTCAGTTCTTAATACCACAAATATGACAGAGACCCTTCCATTTTCTGCTGGTTTTATAGAATCCTGGATGATTGAAACTGGAAAAGATTACTTCAAATGCTTTTTCTCTGATCACCAGATATCTTATGAAGGTGCTTTATGGTCTATCTTGAGGTTGAGAAGATGGAATAAAAAGGTACTGAAAAGACAGCTCTTGGCTCTCCACAGCCACCTCACCAGAGCAACTCTGCTGTTACTTATTTCTCGTATTGTTCTTCCTTACAAGATTTCTTTTGAATGGTTCCTACAGTTGAAAAATGTTTACCAACCAGCTTTCATTTTATAGATGTGCAAAATAAGTGCTCAGAGAAGTACAAAATAGTGTAAATGGTTATTATAGATAGGGTCTCACTTTGTCACCCCACATGGAGTGCCATGGCACGATCTTAATTCACTGTAGCCTCAACTTCCTGGGCTCAACAGATCCTCCCACCTCAGCCTTCCAAGTAGCTAGGACTACAGGAGTGTACCACCATGCCCAGTTAATTGTTTTTGTATTTTTCATAGAGATAAGGTTTTGCCATGTTGCCCAGTTTAGTCTCAAACTCCTGAGCTCAAGCAATCCACCCACCTTGACCTCTCAAAGTGCTGGGATCACAGGCATGAAATACCATGCCTGGCAGGGAAAATTATTTATGTGTTTCATGAAAAAAATACATTCATGTGTGATTATTTCTACCTTTTCCTCTTTGCTTCTAGCTCCAACTTCTAGTAAAAATTGCACTTCTAATTTTATCACATTTTCAAAAATATGAATCCTCTCTGAGACTAGACCACATAGGCCCCCCCTTGTTTGGGGGTAACAGAGCACTTGAGCTGATCATCTGTGATAGAACCTCAACTTGAGCCAGGCCTCCTGAGTTAGGGGCCACTTTCATTCTGCTTTTTGGTTGGTCTACGTCCAGTCCCAGTGAGAGAACTTCACTGCTCTCAGTAGGAAAGCCTAACTTCCCAAGCATCTTCTCCATGAGAAATTTCCTTCAGTTTCTAAATTATGTTTCCTGAAGACTGTATGAATACACAATATAAAACCAGTAAATCTGATAAACACCTACAGAAAAAGTGTCTCACTTGTTTCTAGCCACATCAAATTTCTTGCCTCAGTATTCATTCTCTACACAAAAACTGACTTCTAAACTCTGATCAGAAGCTCAGGATCTGGGCAAAGGAACATGGTAATGCACTCCTAGCTACCTGCTTCTTTTCCTGGGCAATTAGAAGCATCCTGTAGTTCAGAGAGATTTGAATTCATATCCCATTGATGCCACTTCCTGGATGTGTGATTTCAGGCAAGTTACTTTTTATCTGTGAGGTTCAGTGTCTTGAAGGTAAGAACATGCATTTTATATAGTTTGTTGTAATAATTAAATGAGACAAATTCCTGGCCTGGAGTAAATGTTCAAGAAATTATCACCGTGTGTTTTCATTCATTAGCAAATATTCCTATACATTTAATACTAATGTTAGGTAGGCCTGACATATAGATAAAGCCTGATTCATAAGTTTGGGAAATAAGTTCACTTCCAATATATAACTAGCTAGTTTATATTATTTCATTCAGTTAAACAACCCTATACTTTCCTAATATTTGTCAGACACAGTATTAGATCTGGACCATAAGAAATAACAAACTTTCAGATCATGTCTTCAAGGATCTGACAACTTAAACCATACCTGACAGATAAGACCTCCTGTATATTCCCTCCCCCTTTGCTTCCCCCTACCCCACACCTGCCGCCTCTTGCCCAGGCTGGAGTACGGTGGCACTCTCCCAGCTCACTGCAGCCTCGACCTCCTGGTCTCAAGCCATCCTCTTCTCTCAGCCTCCCCAGTATCTGGGACAACAGATGCACACCACCACTCTTGGCTTTCTGTTTTTGGTAGAGACAAGGTCTTACTGCTTGACCAGGCTGGTCTCGAACTCCTGGGATCAAGCGATCGTTCTTCCTCAGCCTCCTAAAGTTTTGGGATTTTAGGAATGAGCCACCACAACCGGCCTAGCTCCTATATTCTTAAAGATCACTAAGAGAGAAGACCTCACCACATTGTTGGCAACCACGACATTCAGTTCTCATTCCTCTGAAGAATTCATGTGTGTAAGTGTGTTCAATTCATTGAGAATCAATATGTCTCCATTTCCTCTTAATCTAGGCCCCAGAAGACAGACAGAACAGTTGGTCACCATATTTTACATAATAAGCCTTCATTCTTTGAGAGTTATTGAGTTATTCCTCCATCTTCTCTTTCTAGATTAAATAATTCCAATCCCCTTAACCTTTTCTCAGAGGTCCTATTTGCCAGCCTTTAGTTTAATCATTTTCATTGCTCCCCTCTGGAGTCTCTCCAAATCCTCTGCCTTAAAATATGTTGCTTTGCCATTGAATTCACTCTTCTAAGAAACTTATTTAGACTGAGACAAAAAGAAAGCAGTCCCCAAATACCAAGTAGACAGAGGATAGAGTTCCTATGTAAAGAACTCGTGTTGGGCTCTCATATGCTCAAAGCAAATGTGCATTTACTGTCACCACTATTAAGGAAGAAGGGCTAAAATCAGAACAGTTTTTAAGTAATGCCCACCATTCTGCTTGACAATTATCTAAATTACTTTTAAGCAGATAAGACTATTAACAGCAAACCTGAGACTTCTGTAGTTACACCTAAGATTCTCAGAAGGGCACTAATAAAAAAAATCACTGTACTACTAAAGCTAATGAGATCAAACAGGAATTTTTTATTCTGTAAAATACCTCTGGCCATCAGGTAGAGTTGAGAGCTTACCATATAATTTACAGAAGCGCCTTTGGTTAGGCCTGGCACATGCACAGGGTCTTTCTTTGCGTTCTGTCAATCTATATACAGTCATTCATATTTCTTGAGCTGAGAGTGCAGCAAATTCTAAATGACTCTTAAGAAATGATATACAGAGGTTAGTCAAATACACACTGACCATAGTATGATACCAGCATATGCAGAAAGGGCAGGTATGAAAGCCAGAGCTCTAGTAAAATATCCCTTCAGGATATGCATAGAGATTTGTAAGAACTCTCTTTTCACAAGGATTCCTCCCTGCCTGTTTCTCTTATTGTGCCATTGAGATTATCCAGCCTCCTGTGAGCCAGTAGCATGTCTCTACACACACACACACACACACACACACACACACACACACGTGCACACATATGCTCACAAAGTTAATATTTTCCTGACTGTTGAATATCCAAATTCCCTCAAGAAGCTGGGAAAACTCTTACTGGATAATATCTTGCCTGGTTTAGGGACTTCTTTTAAAACCACTAGGTAGATTTTTTTTTTCTTTTCCCATCTGGAAAAGTTACAAGTATTCAATTGGGGTAAAAAGACTTTGTTACAGGGGACAGGTGGCAGGAGGAACCATTGCCTCCTCTGGGCTGACTCCAGGCAAACAGGTGGTAGTTGACTCAAGTATGATTTCTAAAGCTAGGTTGGCCTGGCAAGACCCTGTCTGGCCTAGAACTGGCTGGGTTGAGCGAGGTCTGTCAACAATGGCCACAGGAGAACAAGCTGCATTCTGGAAAATCTCTCTGCCAAGTTCTCTGAAGACTCTCTCAGTTCTGGGTCCAGAACAAATTCAGTTTGGTATTGAATTTTCCCAGGGATGTGTAGACCCAAAGCCAGTCCAATATATCAAACAATCAATTAAATCCCAATACCTATGGAATTAATATTATAGTTCTTAAATAAATAGCAGTCAGGATGGCCAGTGGCTTAGAATCATAGAATCAGGACATGAAGTCCGGGCACAGTGGCTCATGCCTGTAATCCCAGCACTTTGGGAGGCCCGGTAGGGTGAATCACCTGAGGTCAGGAGTTCGAGACCAGTCTGACCAACATGGTGAAATCTCGTCTCTACTAAAAATACAAAAAATTAACCAGGTGTTGTGGCATGCGCCTGTAGTCCCAGCTACTTGGGAGGCTGAGACAGGAGAATCGCTTGAACCCCAGAGGCGGAGGTTGCAGTGAGCCGAGATTGCACCACTGCACTCCAGCCTGAGTGGCAGAATGAGACCCATCTCAAAAAAATAAATAAGAGGCACCATTCTGGGTGAAGGCCGACAGCTTGCTAGCTGTTTAATTGTCAGAGTTGACTCTTATTTTCCTCCTGCTCTTCATGGCTCTTCATGGTTGAACACATGCCCCAGGCATTTGTGTTACAAAGTGAAGAAAGGCATAGGGAGGCCATCACCCTTGGTAAGTGTATGCACTATTGAGGTCTGGGAGCTCTGAAACAATGGGCAATTAAAGCTATAACATACTGAATAGCTTTGTGTTGATAAGTATACATTGTAACTTAATTATAATTTTATAAACACAAGACTCCAATTATGAAGCGGAACTACACATAACCCCAGATTTCATTTATTTGATGGTAAAGACATTCTTGCTTATCAAAGGTAAGAAAGTGAAAGTAGGGCACTGATATTGATATACATTGCCATGTTACTTTGTAGTGGTTATGGTGAGTGGCCAGTAATGCTGAATTAATAAATCACTGGTAGACACAACTCAATGTTTTCTCTTACCCAAATGTGTATTTCAGAGACTTAATACCAAATAGCTTCAAAGAAAGAGAAATCTGTACTATCCTATTATAATTCATTGCACTTTGGGAAGCAATTTTATTCCATTTGAATTTGGGAAATGTACTAACAACAACTAACACTGAACAGTGATATTCCTACAATGGGAAGGTCAAAAAAAAAAAACAAGGAAGAAAATAATGGGAAAGTAAGGGAAAGAAAACACACAAGAAATCCTTAAAAACCTGAAATTGGTGATTTTTAAAACATTCATTTATGATGAGCAGGGGACACATTCAATAAAGCTTTTGAATGTGAAAAAGTAAAATTCTTGCTGACTTTCAAAAGCCAACCATTTTGGGTCATTCTTCAAAAAAAAAAAAGATAGCCAGCAGATTAAAGGAAGTCCATTTATAAAAATCAAATGAACCTCTAACAAAGCTTGTTCAGGACATGAATAAATCATCTGGTCATGAATTATTCATTGTTATCAAGAAACAAGCCCGGGATTCCAGGAACTGGGCTGGGGAGGCACTGAAGTTGGGGAACGAGCGAGTTTATTGTCTCATACCCACCACAGGAAGGGAGAGGACAGGCCACGGGTGCCACCATCTGATGCAGACCACGTCAGTCCTCCCCTTGTGTTTCAGAGCATACATTGGCAGCCTTTACATCCCAGAGGACAAAACAAAGAGAGTTTAATCCACAGAACCTAAATTTAGAAAACTGCATGTACTCAGGAAGCAGACAATATGATTTTTTTGGAAGATTGTCTCTTTTTATTTAAGTTCATGATATACATGGGAAATATGAGCTGAGCACAAAAGGTAGCAGAGTTGAAAGTCTGAATTTAAAGGAGATGGCTGGAAAATTCCTTGATGATAAGTTATTAGAGTAGTCTGACCTACTCATTCATGGCACTGGTGCTTGGGTTTGGATGGTGGGGAGAAAGTGAGCCTCACAGATTTAATCAACTAATCAATTTATCTGTGTGTTCCAGGTCCAAACTGCTTTGCAGGAACTACAATAATTCCAGCTGGCATTGAAGTGAAAGTGGACGAATGTAACATCTGTCACTGTCACAACGGGGACTGGTGGAAGCCTGCTCAATGCTCAAAACGTGAATGCCAAGGCAAGCAGACTGTGTAGGAAAAACTTCCCACCAATGACAAGTTCTTAGGAAAGGATGCTATGGCTTCTACACTGCACATGTTTAACACAACACAAAACAAACAAACTCCTGCCAGCTACAACAGGGTCACCAGCAAAACCTTCTAGGGTTGACAAACGTGAATATTTTGCTAAGAGGAAATTTCTCTCTTTCTCTCTTGGTATATAAAATATATAGAGTATATAGCTATCTAAATTGCTTTTGTATTTACCAATGCTTGATGGTGACTTGACGACAAGATTTCTGGAACAAAAAGAAAGGAACAGCCTTGCACAGGTTCCTCCCCTGGTGATGCCGCTGACCTACCAGCTCACTGTTCCCTGGTTTACTTCATTTTTACTCTTCTGTACATCGTACATGGCATTTGTCTCCTGTAGTATTTGTTTCTTCACTTTGAGGATCTAAGAGGCTAGATCTGACTACACTGTAAAGTTTTGAGTTGTATTAAAGGGTTTGGTAAAGGAATGTCAGGGGAAAGGATCTTTTCCAAGCTGGGCGATACAAAACCACCCAATTTCTCCCCTAGGGCGAATCATGCCCTGTAGACTAAGGAAAGAGGGGTGGGCATATAGATGGACCTATTGCTGGACAGGGTTGGGAACAAGTACTCTGCTCATTACATGGGAGCTCACAATTTAATTCTTACAAACCACACATTTCATACGCAAAACCTTGAAACTGCCAATCAAAATCTATTATGTAAAGAACACCATGAGCTTAACTCAAGCATGCAAAGAGAGATCTTTAAAAGTGTAGCATTAATCACCAGACTTTTTCATGATGTGAAATTTGAGTTTGGTTTGTAACTAAACACACTCTAAACTCGCTCTGTCACCGGGCAATATCCACACCAGAACCAGGGTGAGAAACCCCACTGTGAATCCGAATCCTTCTGAACATTTCTGGCTTTTGAATTCAGATTTGGCTAAAAGCCAATAGTACACACTGGCAGTTTTTGTGGTTTGGGACTGTTTCCCATGTTGTAGGAGCAACCACTCAGCCCTACGTCTAAAACACAGATTCAGGACACTCTTTCCACCTTAAGTGCTGATTTCAATTAAAGATTAGGGTAGAGTGAGTCTTGCACAAACAATTCCATTTGTTGAACATTTTTTTAAAATGTATATATTAGATACTGAGCAATTAAAGTGAACCTCTGAAGAGTCTCCCAGGTTGCCCTGGTAATGCTGCTAGTATAGTCACAGAGAAAACGAAATACACAGGGTATCTGATGCCACCTAGATTCAAGTGCAAAATTAACAATTCTGAAACCACATGGCGTAGTTAGTCGCTTATCCCACATGCCTGTCCTAAAAACCCTGGTGCAGATCTGATGGGGTCCTTGAAGAGACTTCAAGGTTGTCTTCATTATCAATGTTCTTTCTTTTTCTGCTCCCCCAACCTGGGCTTTGCCATAGCTCCTGTGGAGTGCGACATTCAAGAGCAAGGCATCTCAATCTGAGTCGTACTGACATTTGGGGCCAGATCATTATCTGTTGGTGGGGGCTGTCCTGTGTGATTTAGGATGTTCAGCAGCATGTCCAGCCTCTATCCACTAGGTGCCTGTAGCAACAACATTCCAGTGGCTAGTGACAACCAAATGTCTCCAGACATTGCCTGATGTCCCTAAGGGGTGGGAGCGAGAGGTATAATTTCACCTGGTTGAAAACCAGTGGTCTAGAATAATCGGAAATAGAATAGTTTCTGCCAGGGGACACACTAGGCAAGCTCTAGCAGCACCTGTGGCTTGTGTGAGTTTCTGATCCCTTTGGGACATACAGAGTCACCATTCCCAAGGGGTCAGTCTTCTCCACAGAGAGTGGCGCTTCTAATGCTACAGGCCCGCCCTCAGGAAACATATTTTTTGAGTCTTGTCGACTGGTTTTTCATTTAAAATTGTCAGCCTCTCCTCCCTGGAAGCATCTCCTGTCATCAAGAAAGAGTTGTCATTTCCAAAATTAATGTGCTGACGAGTCAGACCTGACACTTTTACGCACACTGTGCTTGTGTTACGATACAAATAGCCATGCCGGCGCCATCCTGAGGAAGAACATCAAGCCACCTTCCCTTAGAACACCAATTTGCAGCAAGGTTGGTGCCTTTCAGCTGCCACCGTGGATACATCCTATAGACAGTCATGAATCATTCATAAGTAATGCTGCATGATTTATGTCTGCACTCAAAAGTAAAGGCATTCCACACTTCAGCTTGTGTCTAGACAGAGACGTATTATAGAGCTTTCTTTGCCCTGAGGTTGCCTGTTGCCAGCTTCAAAAATCCAGTCTTGGAAAGAAATAATAATAATAAATGACAGGAATAAAGTTTGCAACTCAGAAAATATCATTAATAGAGCCATGCAGCATAGTACCTTATCTATTATTAAGGAATTACTGTGTCCTTTACAGAAAAACAGAAAGAGAGTGCAACTGGGAAGTTGAAGTACAGAAATTCTGCATCAAAGTACTGGCACAGTGAGAGTCACAGCAAGAATTTACTAGAATGGAATGGGACATCCACTAAGGATCTCTCTTCAGAGAGTTTGCAGAAAGCAGGCTGCTCTGTGGCCTCTGTTACCAGCTAGAGAGAGAGGGTTTTTTATTAATGGTTTTGTTGCTGGACATTTTTTTTCCTCAAAGTTTCGCTACAAGCTGTTTCCTTTAAGATGTTGTAGCACTGACATTTTTCCCCCTTTAGGGAGAGATGAACCTATACTGTGACAATTTCTCATAAACTGATAAACATTTTACAACTTCCTTCTACCCAGGTCATTGAGAAATTCTTTCTAGACTCTGAACAACAGAGTTCCGGTCTCATCTGTTGTTTGTTTCTTGTGAAGGCTGTGTTTGCAGCCACACAGTCACCTCTGTACTCCTGTTTCTCCTCTGCCTTTGGTTCTCGGCTTTAATGACAGCTATGTTTAAATAAGGGATCAACATCTTGTTTGTCAGCTGATGCCTATTAAAAACGATTCAGTTTCTAAAAATCTTTGAAAAATGGTGTGCCTGAAAACTAGTGAGACAAAAAAAAAAACCTAAACACTAAACTGTAAAAAGGGGATTCTAGCAACAATATTTGATGTGTAAAAGAATATATTATTAAAAAATTATTTTGTTAAATATAAAGTGTGTTAACCAGCAAACATTGTTTGTGGTATATTTTCCTTCCCAAATTTCTCCCTTCTCCCTACCATCATTATTTAATGACTAATTCTCAGTTACTTCTATCATCTGAAAGTACATGTGTCATTAGAGCTGTATTCAATTAGAATGAAGCATTAGCTTTTGCAGTGCCTGTGTACATTTTCATTTTTCATAATGCAAGGCATTGCTGACTTGGGGATCTGAGACGAAATTCAAATAAGCCAGCAGTGAACGGATAAGCGATAGGAAAAGTCTTTTCCTGACCCCAGGTCCATATACTATGCTAATGATAATCTATAATTATTGAGTGCTGGCTCTGAGCCAGGCCCTGTGCTAAGCTCTGGGCCCACAGAATTGTGTTCAATCCATACAGCACACCTATGAGAGAGGAACTCCTGTCATCTCTGCTTTGTTCTTGAGGAAACCAGAATGTAAAGAGGCTAAATGCTTTCCCAAAGTCACAG
Source organism: Plecturocebus donacophilus (assembly GCA_004027715.1). Lineage (NCBI taxonomy): Eukaryota > Metazoa > Chordata > Mammalia > Primates > Pitheciidae > Plecturocebus > Plecturocebus donacophilus. Next base: position 130,964 of record PVKP010000711.1, read on the forward strand.
GCTAGTAAGTAGCTAAGTAGGAATTCTTTATTATAAAAGTTGTCAAACATACATAAAAATCAAGAAAACAGTATAAGGAACCTCCATTTACACATTGCCCAGATTCAACTGTGATCAAGATTTTGTGGATTTTTTTAAACAATCCAACAAATGTTTATTAAATAACCAATGCTACTACCTACCGTTCATTTAACACTTATATGCCTGAGACTATGACTTGAAATTTACTTATATCATCACATTTAATTCTCATGTAACTCCTTTAAGAGGTAATGTTATTCCTAAATCACAAATCAAAAATCTAATAAGCTTGTATATAAAAGTGAGATGATGCAATATTTTTCATTCTGGGTCCGACTTATTTCTCTTCATTTTTTCTTTATTCCCCTTAAGTCTTTTTTTTTTTTTGGAGTCGGGGTCTCACACAGTCACACAGGCTGGAGTACAGTGGTACAATTACAGCTCACTGCAGTCTTGACCTTCCCAGCTCAGGTGATCCTCCCACCTCAGCCTCTCAAGTAGCTAGGATTATAAATATATCACGCCTGGCTAGTTTTTTTGTATTTTTTTTTTTTTTTTTTGGTAGAGACAGTGTGTTTCACCATGTTGCCCAGGGTGGTCTCAAACTCCTGGGCTCAAGAAATCTGCTTGCTGTGGCCTCCAAAAGTGCTGGGATTACAAGTGTGAGTCACTGTGCCCAACCTCTCTTAAGTTTTTTTAAAGCAAATATCAAGCATCATATCACTTTACCCCTACAGCATGCAGCAATCACCTCCTTTTGAAAAAGTGACATTTTCTTACAAAACCACATTGTTATACATTATATTAAACCTAACAAAATTAATAAATCCTTGATATCATTTAACATTTAATCCATATTTGAATTTCTTAGATTTTCTAAAACATGAAGGGGAATAAATGTTTGCATGATTCAAACTGTCCATAACATTGGATGTGGTTGTTTTCCCTCCTAAGTTCAGCTACGAATTCCAACAGAGTCCTGAGTTTACTTTTGTTATTTGAGGATCTGTCTTTCTTAAACCTGCATGTTAAACTTCTTTCTAGACTCTAAGCAGGGAAACAGAGGGCAAGAGGCTTTCTACCAATTGACCTCCAAGGGTCAAAGAGCCCCAGAGCAAGAATTGTTGCTGATGACCAGCTCGCAGGAGACAGTGCCTTTGATGTGTGTGTAAGCTTTCCTTAGGGTGTAAGAGTAACCTGTTATTTTTCTTCTCCTTGAGACAAATTGCTTAATGCAGAGCAAAACTGAACAGCATTTTATGAATTGCCATCATCTTCTGCATTGTTGGAGGAAGGAAAAAAAAGGGCAACCACTACAAAAACATCAGCATGGCATCCCCACACACAATACATACCCCTACTTCACTAATGTTTTCTTAAAACAAGATTAGACTTCCTTGCATGTCAAAGTAGAGAGAAATTCTCTACTCTGTATGTCTATTGTACAAGACTGTTTACAGTTCAATTCAGATTCAAGCCTCATGGAGGACACCTCAAAGTATGGAAAAGAAAATCTAAAATGTTATTTTAGATTTTATGTTGGGAATATTACTCTTTTAAAGAAAGACATTTCATGATTTTGAAAGACAAAATGCTATCTCTAAGCCAGGAACCTCACCTATACCTGTTCATCAAATTCATAAGGGATTTACACCTTAAATTGGGGTGACACCATTATCAGGGATACTCAAACTGTGCTATCTGGTATGAACGCTTGATTCTTCCTAATCAACCTTGCATACCTAGAGGGCATATTGTTCTTTTAATCAAACAAAACACTGCTAGTGCCATAGTACTGTTCATAAAGAGTTAAAGAGATTGAGTTGAATAAATGTCTTTCACTTAATTTTAGAAGCTCAAAATTTGCTTTATATTCCAAATATTTTCAGTTGTAATGATATGATGGCTTTCTTTCTTAACTTTTTAAAATCTTGAACTCCTAATTCTTTGAAAGCCAGACTCCAGTTTCAATGATGCCAGTACTGACATTACAACCTGGTTTTGAGTATGGATACTTTCAAAAAACTATACTTTTAGAATAAAGTTTTAGTTTTAAAACTTCCTAAATAATTACGTGAGGTGGGCAGGGTTGGAGAGGATTTGGATATAAAGTTCAGAGATCATTTCTTGAGCCCCTTCAGAGTGTCAGACACTGTACTGGTTACCTTAAACAAGACCATCATTTGCATTCATTAGTCAACCATCCTCATAACCACCATGAAATTATGAACTAGTCATCCCATTTTGCAGACTGGAACACTGAAGTTCAGAGAAGGTTTTTGGTTTTCTCAGGCTTCCATGATTAACAAGAGGCAGAACCAGCTTTTATATCAGAGGGTTGTGAACATTAAACAGAATACTACCCATAACATAGCTTAGAATAGGGCCTAGCACAAGAAGCTATCATTATTAAGACTTATAGTATCAGAAAGGTGATCTCATGGATAAGGCGATATTGGATTTGGATCTTGTCAGTTAGAGACAAGTTGGGCAGGTATTTAAGAGAATGATATTATAGAGCAACAAAAATGAATAGAGTATAGCACATTTGGAGTGTGCGATAGTCAGGTGTGATTAGAGTGTAAGGCATACAGATTAGATGTGGGCATATAGGTAGATTTTGTCTGGGAAGGAAACTCAATCGTTAAGACCTGGAAGATTATGCCAAGAAAATCAGACTTGGTTTTTGTTGATACTATTGATTAATTGACATCAGGTAACATATTTGTATCTTAAAAACAAATCTGATAGCAGAGTGAAGGATGCTTTGGGGCCTAGGGAGAGAAAGGTGGAGACACTGAGGGAGGTAATCACAGAAGACCAGGAAAAAGAATGAAGATCTTTTCTGGAAGTGGCAAGACTCAAACAGACCAGCTGGAACAACAGGACCTTATGGAGGATCAAATGGGAGTTCAAGAATTAAAATGGCCACATTTTCTAGCCCATGTGATTAGAAGGACATTGACGCTAATAAAACCACCACCAAAAACATGCAACCTATGCTTTACCTAGGGGTGGCTCATGAAATCATTTTAGGACCTTACGCTGAAGATGCTGGCAATGTATCAGATATTCCGAGTCAACCTCAGATAAACTAGTCTTTGGGGCAGCCCACCCTGTTACTATTTACCAACATTATTTGTATCTCGGTTTGAATAACTGCAATTTGAATAGCCAAAGTTTACCACTGGTCATTTTTTTCAAGGTATTTTTGAAATGGAGGTCAAATTTGGAATGCTGAGAATAACAGCATTCATTCATTGGTATGTGGCAAATATTAATCTCACACCATAGTGAAACAATTTATCTGCATATTGTGACACAAACTGCTTATAAGTTTCCAACACCTCTTTCCGCACTTGCCCTTTCAGAATATAAATGTTGAGTTTTAATATTGTTGCTCACTAGAATTCCAGAAATTCAAAAAAATACTTATTTAGCTGCTCACTGTGGCCTTCTCTGTTTTTTGTTTGTTCCCCCCAACCCCCAGAATATATAGAGTTAAGTAACAACTTAGTCCTGTGAAAGCCTTTCAACTTGAGATTTTTAAGGTTGTCCACCCTTCTCCCCTTATATATTTCTTTGCCTCTATTTGTTTTTTTGGTTGCATTCCCTTTTTAATTAATCACAACATTGGGTCAGCCAGACCCATTAACTGCATTTCTCATTCAGACCTTTCAGAGATGCAGTTGCAGATGCAATTTAATTTGTTGACCCATGATCGATAGCAATTAATAGCATCTCTTTAATCTTGTTGAAAGGTCTGTCTCTGGCTTCCAGTAGCCACCATCTCAGGGGAAAGGTCTCCACATAAGCAGGTTATTTAGCTTCCAGACAATAGTTCCCTTCAACCACCTACTTCTCTGGTGGCTTTAGTGTTTGTTTCAGAAGTCACCATACTCTACAGTATTTTCTATTATTGCACACAAGTTTATCCAGGTTCTGGTTTGAGATAGCTCTGCTGCAAGTTTATCACGTACATGTTATGAGTAAGGAACTCTGAGAAAAATACTAAAAAGTACTTAATTCAGAAAAAAATAGATTCAGGGCTTTAAAGTACATCATGTTAATAAAATAGATGCTTAAGTTTCTGAGACATCTCCACACTGTGTTGTAGCTAACCCAATTCCTACAATCCAATCTTTTTCTCTTATCTGTCGTATTAATAAAAAGATTTATTCATTTATTCAATAAACAACTTTCCATCTAGGAAACTAGACTGTAGTTAAACTGAATGATGCATTTTTTTTTCCTGTGCTCTAGAAGCTTACAGTCAGATGGGGCAAACGACAAGGCAAGTTCACAGTAACAGAGAGGGAGGCAAATGCTGTGTGTTGGATATGAACAGGTACATTGGAAGCAAGTACATTGAGAAGACTTTCTGGGAAATGGAATTTTTTGTCTGAGTCTTAAAAGAGAAACAGATCACAGAAAGAATGAGAAAAGTGGTCAATGCCCTTTTGCAATTTATAAAGTAGCGTTTCTGCTGATACAGCTCAGACCATGTAACTGCTCTATTTTGCTGATAATAAAATCCATTCAAGTCAGTAAATATATGACTCATAAAACTAGGGGCTTCAAGCAAATTCCAAAGAAAAGCAAAGATGGGTCACTTCCATATTGTGAAGAAGTCATGCATCTTGATGACAATCCTTTTCTGTAGTCAGTTTACTGATTAGCAGATCCCCCTCTCCCTTACCCACTGCTGCAGGTACCTACTGCACTGCATTTTGTCAGAAATTATCCTTGTATCTCTGTAGGAATTTGAGTAATTAATGCCATCTGTCAATAGTGGTTGCTCTGTTGGCCTAATCTATTTAAAGCCTACTTGGTACCAGGCTCAACTGTACAACTGAAGGCTGGACCTCTGTTACAGCATCAGTGAGAAAGAAAGACATGTATTTTTGAGCAGGAACCTCTTTCCAAATTTATGGAAACAACCATATGAGGATGACCGTGTGCTCTGGAAACTCACAAGACCAGTCTTGAAACCAATTGTCAAGAAATTTCCTGTGTTACAATTTTATAGATAATAAAAGGATACTACAAAATATCTTGAAGATAAATTTTGAGGTTATGGGCTATAGAAATATAAGGCATATAATTTGTAAATTGCAATTATAAAAATGTCTAAGGTGTGTATGTGTGGACATTTATATGTGTAAATAGTATAAATCTATACATCTATAGAAATGTAAAACATTATAAACATTATGGTAAACTGATGGCTCTGTCATTAGGATCAAATATTCACTATGTTTCCATCTGCCTAGTATACTCTTCTCTGTCTTTTGTACCTAAAAATCGCAGGGTTGTTTAGCCTCCAGTAATTTTATCCCATCTTTGCCTGGCTGTGAGGTACTTTATTAGTTCTGCTTGTTCATACATTTAATTTCCCATCCCTAATCATTTGTGGCTCATGTGGTTCATCGATTTAAGAGGGAGGCTGAATGTGAGTGAAGGAAAGTCACAGAGGGGAATGAAAATCAAACTGCCATGAAACCAAAAATCATTGTGGTGGCAATGAAATATATGTATAAAAGGAAAATATTTCTTATTAAATGTGTAAATATTAACATAAGCATATAGTTGGGATTTTTGTTTTTGTTTGGGCTTTTTTTTTTTTTTTGCAATTAGACAGTTATTTTTGCACAAGAAGGCTTATCTTCCATTTACCTGCTATGTTTACTATCTGATGTGGCCTTGTAAGTCACTACTTCTATAAGATGAACAGAATAACTTACCTGGGTATCCAGATCTGTATGATGATACTTAATGTACACTCAGAGGATAATATTATCCAAGCCACTTTATTGTTTATGTCAGGCATACTTATATCCTGTTGGCTGGGCTGCTTTCAGTTCCCCCAGAAAACCTAGCAAAGTTCCAGGAGTTTCTCAACCACCAGTTGCCCGTTTCTCAGCCTGACAAGTATCCTGCTCGCAGGAATGTTAACTTTAATTGCCTGAGTTTGCTTTAGATATCCACCTGCACCTTCCAGTTCATGACTTATTAGGCACTGTACAAGGCACCCTTTGGATATAAATGCTGTATAAAAGGTACCACCCTTAAATAAGAGTAGAGTCGAACAGCGTCCTTCCTACTTCTCACTCCCATTCTGCCAGTACAGTGACTCACAGTAGCAGCCAGGCCACTGGCTACCAAGACTCAGAGTCAGCATCCTGTAATAGCTTTAGTGACATCTCAACTGGGTCTTTATTTTTTAAAAATCTTCTTGAAATCAACTGTCCTCCAATGAGAAGGGAGGTCAGGCTCACAGCAGCAAAGCTGTGAAATGATATATCAGAAAAAGCATAAAGTAACTTAAAAAATGGGGGAGGTGCACAGAATTATGATATTTTGCAACATCAATGTAGCATGCAATGATACATTTCCTTTCTTTGCACTTGCAGAAGTGAAATCAGAACATATATCTGTAATCACATATTCCATCCCATTGATTTTCACTTGCAGAAAATGGAAGGCTAGTCGTCAAACTCATATGCCTATTGAAATGATGTCAATGCAGAAAAGTACTCTTTCTTTACCGTATCACCTATATTTCAGTAATAAAAATCCACAGCATGTAGGCTGGGTATACAGCACTATACTATTTTCTTTAGTTGTCTTTTGGAGAAAGAAAAGAGTATATTGGAAATGCATTATGCTTATATTGAAATACAACTAGAAATATGTTTTCTAACCCTCTTCTCAGGTCCACAATGAAATACAGATTTTTTTAATTGGTTAATTTGAACAATTGCATACTTAGCATTACCAGAACTGAGGTTGAACTGAATAATCTGGCTGAAAGTAATTTACTTTAAGACCTGATATGTCTATTGAACTAGGTCAAATAAACTGGATCATTGTAAAGGTCCACTTCTTAATGGCTCTGCAGATATCACCAGAATCATGTTTGCAAGGTCAAATGCCTTTTCTCTTTATATAAAGGATTTATTCTAAGTGAATCTCTTTTTATTTTATTGTGGCGAGAACATTTAATATGAGATCTACTCTCTTAACACATTAAGTGTATAATACAGTATTGTTGATTATAGGTATAACAATGTACAACAAATCCAAGAACTTATTCATCCTGCTTAACTGAAACTTTATGTCTGTTAATTAGCGGCTCATTTTTCCCTCCCCACATCACCCAGCCCTGGAAACCACCGTTCCTCTCTTTGACTCTATGAATTTGACTATTTTAGATACCTTACAGTATTTGAATCTTACAGTATCTGTCTTTGTGTGATTGGCTAATTTCACCTAGCATAATGTTCTCAACTTTCACCCATGCTCTCTCATATTGTAGAATTTCCTTCTTTCTTAATGGCCAAATAATATTCCATTATATGTATACACCACCTTTTCTTTAACTACTTGTTTGTCAGTGGACATTTAGGTTGTTTCTACCTTTTAGCTATTCTGAATGGTGTTGCAATCAACATGGGAATATATGAACATCTTTTCAACTTTTTACTTAGACTATATATACATACAGAAACGTGTACATACTATTAGCATACCTATAACATAGGGTGTAAAGGGTGTATCACTAGCACCTCACAAGTTCCCGTGTACCCTTTCCCAGGCAGTATCCTCACTTTCACCAAGGATAACCCTACCAAGAATGGCTGAACTCCCAGGAGCATGAATCACTTACATCTGGTATGATACTTTATGTAAATAGAATCAGGCATTGTGTATTTTTTTTAACTTAGTATCTTCTGTGCAACATTTTCTAAGATTTGTCTATATTTTTTCTTTATAAAAAAGATTTTATTTCATTGACAGAGCTACATCCCTTTATAAGTGAAGTATAACAATATTTTCAAAAGTAAAATCTCACCCAAAGATCAGAGATTATGAAGAAATAGGCATAAATCTCTAAACTTACACTTTCCTATTCTAGAAATTTAGTAACATATATTAATTTAGGACTTTCCTAGACTCCTCTATTGGGAGCTGCTTCTAGGCAGAGGTAAAGTTAAGCAGAGGTGAGACCAGGTTTCTACTTTTGAAGAAGAGGGCTTGCCCTTCCCTCTATTATTTCATCACTTCTAGCTGAATTCATCAATTGCCATTTTTTCCTTTCACTCTTCAGTAAAGTATTTTAGTGGCCTAGAAAGAAAGCAAGACTCCCTGACAGGCATGTTCAGAAAAATCAGATCAGAAATAGAGAGGGGGAAAAAGCATCATGGCAGCCAGCGTGGGTCATTGGTGACTAGAGAGAGTGTGGAAGCATTTCCTGAGAACAGCTCCTCCTAGCAGGAACTGTGGGTCCTAATCTCTTTCTGGGACACCCTCACCTTCCCCACCACCCACTGCTTCTCCTGGCTATGTCTTTTCTCAGCCTTCTTTTTAGGGAGCAGCAAACTCATACCTGCACTGGGTCAGGTCTCTCATTGTGTTCTTCTATGGCCTTCTGGACTTCTCTTTTTTTAAAAAAAACTCATGACTCCACAAGGAATTATTTTTGTGAAATAAGAGAGCTGTCCATTCTGCCAAACCGTAAGTTGATGAGGCACTTAGCAGTGTGCCTGCTGCATAGAAGATGTTCAGGTAATATTTATTGAATGAGTGAATTATTAAAGGAAAAAATTAAAAGAAATACTGCAGGCATCCTCAAGATACAAACTTATTTTTACTCTTGAACACTTTCACTTTTTTTCTTCTTGGTATTCTTATTTTAGGAGGGATATGTAAATTTATTTGAACAAACAAAATAAATGAATCTTGAGTATCAAATAAATCCATTTTTTTCCAAACACAAATTTTTTCTCATTTCTAGGAATATATGCATTATAGTTTTCTTAAATTAGAAGTCCAGCTGCTCAGCATTTTGACCACTAAATGAATACAAGGTCAGTAGAGCAAACACACTTGATCAAAAAGAAGCACATTACTCCTTCTCAGGCAAATGGATCCATGTAGACTGTCAAATTGACATTTTTATAAAGACTTGTTAAGTGTATATTTTTCCTCACATCCAGTAGGTCCACTTAGAGGGAATCATTTGGCAGAGAGAGGAGATAATGAAGATGTTACATGTTTTTGTGTTTGCATGTTTTTATCTGAAACTACTCTTTCTTCAGGAAAATTAGACTTGTTGGCTTCATTTTTGCTTTTGAGGTTCTTAGAACATAATGAAATTTATGAAAATGATCAAGAGAACACCAAGTGTTTGGGCTTTCTGGCCATCCGATGGGATCACTCTTTGCAATTGCAGATGACAAACATGACCAAATGATGGTCTGATCTGGCAGCTATAATACAGTTAAATAAAATTTCATTCCAAGATTTTTTTTGGCAGTGGATTTCAAAACTGGAAGGGGCTTCAGAGTCTATGAGTTACTTAATCTGATGGGCATTAATTATTAGCAATCATCTACAAATAAAGGTATTTAAGTTCCCAATACCTTAAACTTATTTCTAGTACATGCTTTTATGTGTGATAGCAAAAATCCTATAATCTTGGAAGTGCAACCAGTTCCCAGAAACTTGTAGCCAATATCATTTTGGTGTCTTTTCTTCAGACCACGACCCCCACCCTCCACTTTTTTAACACAATACTTTCTCTTAAAATCTTTCATCCTTTAAGTGATCCAGAAGGCATCCCAATTAAGAATTCTTTCAAGGTTTTTCCCATAGTGTACCCAATTATCTGAAACTCTCAGGCGAAGGAAAGGAAATCTTATGTAAAACTATTGAATGCATTATTTTAGTCCAAAGACAACTTAACAAGCATTCCTAATCATTTGCCACATGGAAGGCACTGGGCTTGATGTTGAGGGTACAAAGATGAATACCAAATAGTCTTTTTATCAAAAGCCTTATAATCCAGTGAAGGAGAGACACACAAAAAAGTGTCAATAAACTTTCAACAGACAGAGGTTTGCATGCAATGTGATGCAGCATAAAAGAGTATTAATTCTAATTAGGTTTCAGAAAGGGTTTTTTTTGCAGTAAAAAGATTTACAGCTGAGTCTGGAAAGATGAACAAGGGCTAACCAGATGTAGAGAGATCCAGCTGAGGGACCACCACCAATAAAGACATGCAGCATAAAGCAACATCTCATGCATGAGGATCCACACGCACAGCCACGGTACACTCAGACTGAGACACGGACCTAGCGAGATGGGTATACAGCAAGCCAGCAAGGACCCTGCAGGCACTGTTAAGAAATTACACTTTCATCTCTAAGTGTTAGGAAACCACTGAATGCTTTAAAAGAAGGAGCAGCATAGCCCAATGTACACCTTGGAGAGAGGATTCTGGCTCTAGCTATACCATAAAAATGTACCTGGGGAAAGTGACATTACATGTAAGCCGGACTAGATGGTAGCTGTGCTCAAAACAAGAGATGGTGAGAGCTGCCACTAGAGAGGTTTTCATAGAAACAAAACAAAGTGGATCCTTTAGGCTAAATTTAAGCAATGAAATTATGGGGACTTGGAAACTGACTGAATAAAGGAATTAAAGGAAAGAAGCAGTTTAACTTGAGTGAGCTGTGAAATACAAGGGAAGAATAGATTTAGGTTTGTGTGAATATGATCAGTTGAGCTTTAGACACTGAGTGACAACAAGATAGCTAAGTATCTCTCTCCAATAGTCCATTAGATACTTGAGTTTGAAGTTCAAGGCCACGCTCAAGATAGGAATGCAAGTGAAGGAGTTTGAAGAACATAGATGACAGATACATAAGCAGGTAAGATTGCATAAGAACAGATTATAGACCTGGGAGAATACCAATAACACACATAAACAAGCCAAATGAAGACACGTTATGACCATGATCAGATGATCAATACTGTATAGCCATACATTCTTCTATCTTCTCTTCATGCTAAGAATCTTACTCAGTGTTTCCAGTGGTCAAAATACAGTGTTCATTAAATCTTGTCCACCTATATTTAAAGAAGAAAAGCCAAAAGCTAATGAGAGATTAATGATGAGCAAAATTTAAGTAACCTGAGTGAAAATTCATTCTCAGTTATCTCAGAAAGATTCAACAGAGTGCTTTAGCATTACATATCAATGTAGATAAATACATATATTGCTGGATAAAGGGTATGTGAGCAATTTATTCTCACACAAATAATTCTTACCTATACATGCTGAAGTGCTCATTTTTCAGTCCATTAGCTTCAATTTAATGCATATAGAACATGTCTAGAATCAATAGGACTTTGAAGGTTTCATTTTTAATTTCACTCAGATGAAAAATTCTGTATGCTGCTTGATAGTTCCAGCACTTAAGGAGCATCGGCAACAGGCCCCTCAGGAAGCACGAGGCCAAGGTTAAAGTCCTTCTAAGTCAAGAAGCTAAGATACCCAAAGAACCAATTTTCGTTGTATTGCATGTCTTCTGGTATTTTATTGGCATGCCCAGAATCTGAGCGTGGAAGGGGTGCACTGGGACTAATTTCAGTTGCAGATATATAACTCTTGGCATTACATTTTCCTTAACTTTCACAAAATTCAAGGTTACTGCTTTGGCTTATTAGTCTTTAGCTAATTTTGTATCACAAACAGGAAACAAAAGTTGAAATGCTGTCTCTCCCAAAATACAGAAAACAGTGTAATGGGAGATGTGGATTCCAGTTTCTGCTGAATTTGCAAGTACTTTCCCAAGAAGAAACAGCTTAAATTACTTTTATTCATGACTAAAATAGTCATTGTCTGTGTATAAAGGTGATGCCCCTGATCCTCCTGGTCGAGTGACATTCCCTTAGATTGCTTCTGTATTGTAAAAATAGATGTGCATATCTCCACCTGTGGCCATATCCCCATTCATAGCTCCATCTGCAAAATGGCAGAATCACAGTAGAACCAGAGTTGGGATGACCGTGAATGCGGTATATGAGAGCTCATCCTGGCAGCAGATCAAACGCAATCCAGAAAATGTGCTCGGGGCAAAAATTCTCCTATACTCTTTTACTAGCCCCTGTGCCTCACACCTGCCCTTCATGGACACATCATCTCTGTGATCCCTGAATTAGCCAGACCCAATAGCTTGCCAAACACCACTTCATACCTAGTCATATACTTGTACAGTATTTTGCAATTTCAACATACTTTCACATATGCTATTTAATTTTATATTCTATGAACTCATTATAGTAACAAAGCAGCAGTTGTCGTTGTGTATCTTATTAGGGAAACTGAAGCTCCAGAAGTTTAAATAGCTTGCACAGAATTATGTAATTTATACATAGTGAACTTGTCTAGAAGCTAAGCACCTGCCAGCTCCTAGAGTAGCATTATCTTTACTCTACCCCAGGCATCCTGTAAAAAACAAACAGAAAAACTACTGAGGTCTCACTCAGGCTAGAAATAGGACCTAATGTCATGTAAAAAAATAATTTTTCTTATAAAACCAACTTTGTCTTTGACATCCCTACCTTTTTCCCAGAACCCTATTTCTCTCCTCATCTTTCCACATTTCAGACCTGGATTTAGCATCCTCAGAAAGCCTCAGCCTGCTAAGAAGGGTCATTCCCATCTCTCCCTACTAAGCAGATTCCTACTGGTACTTCGCAGACTCAAATATGATCTCCTCTCTGAATAGTTTCCTTTTTCTCCTGGGATCACTTACTGTTTCCTCCTATAAGCTATCAGAGAATAGCTTTTTTCATACATTTTAACAGTACTTACTAAATTATGTTTTAATATTACATCCTATCTATTTTTCCCTAGGACTTTGAGCTCCTGAGAGACAAGCAGCCAATTTTCATCCTTGTATTAACCACAGCACCCAGAAGAGTCTCTGGCACATAAGATATGTTCAATAAATGTTGGGTGAGTGGACCTGAAAACCTTTAGCCAAAAGTGTTGATGATAATGGGCCCACGCCCTTCACAATAACAGATGCTTAGAAATGTTAAGATGCATCATCAGGAAAAGGGAAATATTTTGCACAAAGGAATGAATCTCTCTCACCATGAGTATCATCAGTTGGGAATGTAGGACCAGTGCAATCTTATTGTTTCTCAAACTGTATCACATCGGCAAATTCTAAGACAAATTCAAATTACTTAAAGTCAATAAATATTTATAGTGGACATTTGGCATTCTTCAGCAATACTTCCAGAGTCCTTCATATATCCTTAAATTCGCTATTTCAGAACATTTTGCAAAGAATCTTGATTTTCTCCAAAACCACATTCTATTGAAAATCACCTGTTTCCTTTTCCTTCTCAATCCATAAGCTTGCCACTACTTAAATTTTTATAAAACCGTGTCTCTTATTTTATACACATACAAAAAATGTAGTTGTAAGCACTTAGTGATGTACAATAAAGACCGCTTAATTAAGAAGAATCACAGTCATATTGAGATGCACATGCTGGGAGCAGTAAAATTTCAGGGCCCTCTGGAGGTCACTTGGGAAAATTCAAAACCCACAAATGTGAAATCTGTGAATGCAAAGTCTAATGGATACTAAGTGCCTATTATATGCAAGACATTGTGGCAAGTGCTACAGAGAATTCGATATGCATAATTGTCTCTGTTCTAAACATTTTACTAATTAATCCAGTGCCTCTATCTCTGTTGTATCATCATTTTGGTTGACATTTTTACTAGCTAGAACTTACTAAAGAAATAGCCTAAAGGCTTCCAGTCAAGATGGTGCCTTGAATTAATGCTGCAACCTTATCTCTCTCTTCACTCACACACACACACACACACACACACACACACACACACTAGACTGATACTTTAAAAAAATTTTAACATGAACATTTTTCAAAATATATAAATATTCACAAGAGCTGATAATAACAATAGAATAGAAAAAAAAGTGAGGGGAGGCTACAGCCACTAGTTCAACCAGATATCAGAATTGTTCATAGTATATATATATATATATATATATATATATATATATATATATATATAAAATACACACGCACGCGTGCACACACACACACACATACACATATTTAAATGGAGAGCTGGTGCCAATTCCCAAAACATTGGCTTATATGAAACATTATACTTGGCAGGAGGAGGGGAACTAGAGAAGCAGAGACAGCCAGACAAGTAGGACCCCAGCCAAGCTCAAAGGCTTATGACTGGGTCAGTACTTTTTCATTAACACCATGTGACACGAATGCAGAGGCATCAATATGAAGCCTGGCTCTAGACAGGAGAAACTGAGTCTATGGACTACAGTCAGGAAAGAATAAGTACAGAGAATTTGAAAAGGAATTGTCACTCAAGAGGAGCTTGCAAACTAAAATTTTAAGCATATGAAAAATGGAAAAACTAAGGAAAGTAAATTCAATCAGGAAATTTTAAAATGACTTTAAAGAAGAAACGTTTTATATCCTCAAAGAAATTTGTTACATCTGTAAAATCAGAACTAAAACTAAAATTGTGAAACCAAAGATGTCAGATATGAATCAAGAAAAGGCCAAAAGAAAACAGAACCAATGAGAATTCTTGGAAATCAAAAATTAGCTATCAAAATAAAAAGTTTAATATAAGTTTTAAGTTATTCCCTGGATATAGCCAAAGTAATAATTAATTTAAGGTAGATATGAAAATATTCACCTGGAATAAAACAAAGAGAAATAAAGAAATAAAAACATAAAAAGTAAAAAGGTATAATGACAATAAACTGCTTTAGAAAATATATAAAATAAAAATAGGGATCAAATATCAAACTTCCAAACCAGGAGGAATAAAACTGAGAAAAAAAGATCAATCCAAGTTGTAACAGGGGAGTAGGGGAGACTAAGAGAAAATAACCTCGTAATAGAAAGTAAAATGTTTTAATTAAATAAACCAGTAATAGCAACAAATATAAGTGAACTCAAATTACCTAAAGAAAGATCATTAAATAAGATGTTTTTCAACTCCGCATAACGTTATGAGAAAAACACTTAAATACAATAATACTGAAAGTTCAAATAAAGGGATTGGAGAAGACATACTTTTTTTTTTTTTTGAGACAGAGTTTCACTCCATCACCAGGTACCAGGCTGGAGTACAGTGGTGCGACCTCGGCTCACTGCAACCTCCACCTCCCGGGTTCAAGCAATTCTCCTGCCTCAGTCTCCTGAGTAGCTGGGATTTACAAATATGTGCCACCATGCCCAACTAATTTTTGTATTTTTAGTAGAGATGGGGTTTTATCATGTTGGCCAGGCTGGTCTTGAACTCCTGACCTCAAGTGATCTGCCCACCTTGGCCTCCCAAAGTGCTGAGATTACAGGCGTGAGCCATCACGCCTGGCCCTAAAAATTATTTTTATAATACTAGGAAATTATTTGCTGTTTTCATTGTCTTGACATTTGCACTGATATTATGAAAGCAACAGTAGGTAGAACTGCTCCAACCAAGGCAATAAAAAATTGCTTTTATCATACTAGGAAATTATTTGCTGTTTTCATTGTGTTGACATTTGCACTGATATTATGAAAGCAATGGTGGGTAAAACTGCCTAAACCAAGACCACTAAACTGTACCTAGTGATCGTCTTTTTCACTGCTATGTCAGAGATAGACACAATTGGATATTCAAGGTGGGTCGATCACCTGAGGTCAGGAGTTCAAGACCAGCCTAACATGGAGAAACGCTGTCTCTACTAAAAATAAAAAATAATTAGCTGGGCATGGTGGCACATGCCTATAATCCCAGCTACTTGGGAGGCTGTGGCAGAGAATCGCTTGAACCCGGGAGGCGGAGGTTGTGGTGAACCGAGATTATGCCATTACACTGCAGCCTGGGCAACAAGGGCAAAACTCCATCTCAAAAAAAAACAGTGAAAACAAATTTTATTCAGTGACTATCGACAGTAGAGGAAATAGTCAAGCTCTATTTCAATTTGTGCAGAGGTGGTTTGGGCGTTTCAAAAGGAGAATGAAGAAGGGCTGGCTGAGTGCAGCGACTCAGTAGCATCAGATAAGTGAACAAGTACAAAGGATTGGTCAGTGAGAAGGTAATTAGGGCAGCTGTGCCTGCTTGCAGCTAGTTATCTATGTTCAGGTTCTATCCTCCCACAGAGACCTGGAGACAGAGGCCTTATCCTTCTTGATAACTGCATTTCAAAGGAATGGCCCCCAAGTGAGCAGCAAGAGCTACATATTTACAATCCTGAGCCCATTTTAGTTAGTGCACTAAAAAAGAGAGGTCAGAAGCCTATCATTGTGTACGTGTTGGCTAGAACAAACAGTAAACTTCTCTGGCAGCACTGAACCTTCTCAGGCAGCCACTTTAAGGGGGACTGGGTTCATCCTAGGGACGTGGCGTTATGCTACTAGAAGCCATGCCAGAGTTTTGTCAGGTCTCAAGGTGCAAGAGTTTGAATGAAGTTGTCTTGTGCCATGAGTTCTGCAATTTTCACATGCACTTGCATAAAACAACACACACCACCTCTCAGCTCCCAAAAGCCAGTTTTGCATAAGAATGACCTGCATTAAATGATATAATTAATTATGTTAAATCTTAATCCTTGAGTACCTGTCTTTTTAGTTTGCAGTGTTACCACATGAGAAATACAACTGAAGCACTTTCTGCTGCATATTAAAGTACTCAAGTTACCTTAAGGAAAAGCTATTGTTCAGTTGTTTGAATTGTAAAACAAACTACCACTTCTTTCATGGAACATCATTTTTACTTGGAAGAATGACTGATGGACAAACTATAGCTCTCAAAGTTTGTTCTTCTGCATAGGTTTTTCTCAAGAATAAATACACCAAGTCTATCACTTCAAGGAAAATAACTGACAACTAGCAATCTCTTGCCAATAATAAAATTCAACCTTTCAAGTGAAAATTTGAAAATTAGAACTTTGGAAAACTTGTATTCACCACCCTGAGTTTGATAGCTTTGCACTATTTAAAGACTGTTCTAACAAGATCAGTAGTTATCTTAGTGAATGTAACTGTTTTCCATGCTATAGTATTACAAAATCATGTAGAGGAAAAATATCTATTCAGAGTGGTGCAAGATACACCAATGGATATCATGTGTAACAGAAAAATTTATGGATATGATTTCAGATTTCTTCTTGCTATTAACTGTTAGTTTTGGTGTATTACCAAGAGAAATATCCACAATTACCTTCTACCATTCCTATAGTTAAACATTTTCTTGGAGTTCCTAGTCAATAAAAATGATAAAAGAAATAACGTGAGTTGTACAAAAAAGAGACACAATTGTCATTATTTGCAGATGATATTACTATCTACATAGAAAATCCAAGAAAATATCAAATGACAAAAACTTTTAATTGAGTTCAGCAACTGAATCCACATTTAAAAATTAATAGCATTTCTAAGGTCATAAATAGAAAATACAATGGAAATAAAAATCTCATTTATAATGACAACAAAAAAAATAAGATACTTAAGCATAACAGTAATATGCCTTGCATGACAGTAATCAAGATCTTTAAAAATTCTAAATAAAAAATACCATGTTCATAAAGGGAATATCATAAAGATAAAAGTATCCCCAACATCAGTTTACAAATTCAATAAAGTTTCCACCAAAATTCCCTCAGAATTTTTTGAAATTTAAGCTGACCGTAAAACTCATATAGAAGAGAATGTCTGAAATGTTAAGGTACAATAAACAATAATGACAACAATCAAAAGGTACCTTGTATGAGATATAACAAATGACCTACATACATTTTTGATGAAATTTTAAAGGTTTCCTAAAAAAAAAAAAAAAAAAAAAGAGGACTTAAATACATATAGAAATACACTATCTGCATGCAAGGGATAACTCACTATTATAAAAACGTTGGTTGTCCACTGAACTAATGCATAAAATTCCAATTAAAATCCTGGTATAATATTTTAGGAAACCTGATGGGTTGATTCTAAATGTATTTATGGAATAATAACAGATATTTAATAGTATTTTCTGTTGAGCAAGCACCTTTCTAAGAACTTTAAATTACTTTTTAATATCCACAATAACCATATCTGTAAGATAGTTTCCACTACCACTTTCATTTTATACATGAGAAAACAGAGGCACAGAGAGAGTAAACACTTATCCAGGGTCAGACAAATAGTAATAGAAAAATGAAGATTCTTCCCTAATTTGTCTCCAGTGTCCATGTCCTTGAAACCACTATGCCATTTTGTCAAGAGTACTGAATGATTTTGACAAAGAACAAGAAGGGAAAGGGGCGAATGGGGAGATATTTGTATCACTATAACTTGAAATAGTGTGAAATTGATGAATAAATAATTAAATATGCCAGTAAAACAAATTGAAACACCTGTAAACCACTTACGCATTTAATTTATGAGAGTAGAAACATTTTAGATCAATGAGAAATGAATTTCATAGAAGAAATATAAATAGTGGAAAACTTACATGGAAAGATGCTCAATGTAAATAGTAATCAGGGAAATGTAAATTTAATTAAATGTAATTTTAACCATAAATTTGTCATCCCAAAATAAGCAAGCTTGAACTATCATGGGAAAGTTGATTGTTCCCACCTCTTCCCAACTCAGAATTGCCAGAGTAGTGTTGTTGTGTCAGTAACTGAAAACTGGCCATGTGGGAAGATTCACACAATGGAAATGGACAAATACTACAAGTCTGGGTTGCTTTGCCCATTTACCAGTTTGCCAGAATAAACTGACTTTAACTCAGAATGAGATATTGCTTCTTACCTATGAGATACATGTGAGCTTAAAACATTCGCAATAGCAAATGTTGACAAGGATATAAAGTAAGAAGAAATTTCTTACTCTGCTGGTAGGATTATAAAATAGACCTACTCAAAACAATTGGGCATTACCTGTAAAATTGAAGGCATATTTACCCTATGACAGCAATTTCACTGCTGAGCATACAGAGAACCTTCACATGTAGGTAAAAGGAGACACAGATAATAAGCATGTTCACAGCAATATTGACTGATGTGCTAGAAAATCAGCAACATCCTAAATATCCATCAAAAGGAGAATGAATACATAAACTGAGATAAGTTTATACAGTAGATTATATAGTGGTGAACTGAACTAGAATAATACGTGTCAATTTAAATCTCATGAATACATTGAGTGAAAGAACAAGATATAAGATAAAATGTATATACCTTTAATACACAGTTTCAAAACATGGAAGCAATATTATGTGCTTTATGGCTATGTATGTGTAGACATGTACATAAGAGTCTATGTGTGTTTTAAGTACATATAAATTGTACAAAACATTTTAAAATAACATCAGATAACCAAAAGCTTAAAGTGTACAATACCAAAATGTGGGAAAACAGTAATTCTCATACGCTGTAAGTGAAAGTGTGATTTGGCATTACTCACTTGAAGATCAATTTGGCAATACTTACTGAAAATGGAGAAATGCCTACTCATGACCCATCAATTTGGTTTCTAGATATAGTAAATTAAGGAAAACTTGCGCGCGCACACATGCGAAGGACAAGCTCAATAGTTTCCGCTGCAGCATTACTTTGTGCAGTTATTTTTACTAGAGAATAAATGTCACAGTATACGACAGAGCAGTTAAAGTAGGCCAGCTAGATCTATCTATGTCCACATGGATAAGGCTCAAAACCATGGTAAGTAAAAAGTTATAGAATGACACGTACAGTACGATACCATTTATTTTGTTATATAAGAACACACAAAATACCACATTATTTGTAGATAAATATATATCATGAAAATATTCAAACAGGAATTGAATATAAACCAAATTAGTGGTTTTGTTTGCCTTTAAGGAGGAGAAAATGGAATGATCTACAGACAGAAGCCTAAGAGAAATATTTGTAATGATTTGGGAAAAAGATCTAAAGGAAATATGTTAACATTTATTAAATTTATATGGCAGGTACATGGGTGTTATAATGTTACTTTTTGAGTATAACACTCTTAAATTGTTCATATTTTTCCTTTTAAAGAAAAATGCTGTATTTCCCCTAGCTTCCTGGGTTTGTTTTTGGAAAAGTAAAAACTACTAAACTTGGAGTCATACACATAGGTTAAATCCAATCTCTTGCAGCAGGCAGCTGTGAGTCCACAGACAAGCCTCCTAAGTTTTAGATGAGAAGATAGTAACTACCTTGCTGAAAAAGGGTGAATGAGCTATCCTGAGGTACAAGGCCTAAGATGCTGGCTTTCTGTATTAGTTTATTAGGACTTCCATAACAACGTACCACACACTGTGGCTTAAACAACAGAAATGTACTGCCTCATGATTCTGGAGGCTAGATCCAAAATCAAGGTTCCTGAAGAGTTGGTTCCTTCTAGGGGCCATGAGGGAGAAATCTGGTCCAGACCTCTCCCCTTGGCTAGCAGCTGGCTATCTTCTGTCTCTTCACATCATTTTCCCATTGTGAGTAGCTGTGTGTGAATTTCTCCTTCTTACAAGCACAGTAGTTGTATTAGATTAGGGTCTACTTGAATTACCTTGTTTTAACTGTAAAGGCCCAGTCTCCAAATATAGTCACATTTTGAGGTGCTGGAAGTTAGAATTCCAACATAGAATTTTGGCGGAACACAATTCAATTTACAACACCTAAAGTATTATAGTCGATACTTAAAATACATAAAAAGAAAAGAAAATTGCCTTTAAAAGTTAAATTCATCCCCAGCTAAAAGTGACTTTAACTTACTGGTATCATCTAACTGGTCAGAAGTTAGTGGGCAGGTCTGAGGAGTGGCAGAATGAGGTTACTGATTTCAACTTCTTCCTTTTCAAATGTAATATGACACCTGTGTTGGTGAAGGCTGTGGCCAAAATAAAGGCTGGAACTGCCAGCTTCTCATTTGTCACCCTACATCCAGTTTTCTCAGGTGGATAGAGGATGTTAATAAGGCCAAGATCCTACATTTGATTCCCATCAGTGTTAATTAGCCTCACTCTTTCCTACATACAGACTGCTCTTAGTTGATATCTGCTCACCCAGGAAACAACTGAGGCCAATAAAAAACAGGGTAGTGGCTATTCAGAAGACATGATTTCTATTTTGAGTCCCAGAAATTGTCATCTAAGAGCAGGAGAGAGGCAATGGAAGGCTACCTGTATCCCAGTTCAAACAGCACTTGTGTTATTCCAGACTTCCATGACAAGATGATTAACACCTAAAAAATAAAAAGCTGAATAGACTCAACAGTCAACACAAACCAAAGAAAAGGAACAGACTCAAAAGATATGCAGATACCACAGGCTGGGGTTACGATACTCTTCTCATGTGAACACTTGTTTTCCACCTAAGTAAGTAACTTTCATATTAAAATAGTTCCAAATAGGTTTCCAATGAATAATCATTACAGTAATCTCTCCTTATCTGAGGTTTCACTTTTCACAACTTCCAATACCCACAGTCAACACAGTTCAAAAATGTTAAATGGAAAATTCCATATATCAACAATTCACAAATTTTAAATCGCATGCCATTCTGAGTAGCGTCATAAAACCTTCCATGAGCCTGTTCTTTCCCAGCTGGGACATGAGTCATCCTTGGTCCAATGTCTCCGTGCTGTGTATGCTACCCACCTTTTCGTCACTCAGTAGCCATTTTGGTTATCAGATTGTCGTTGTCTTGCTCTAGTTTATTATTGGTTATTGATGTGAATCTTTTACTGAGCCTAATTTAGATATTAAACTTTAAAAGTATGTAAACACAGAAAAAAACATAGTCCATATAGGGTTCAATATCATCTTCGGTTTCAGGCACCCACTGCGAGTCTTGGAATGTCACCCCTGTGAATAAGGGGGCACTACTCTACTTACAAATATTTTATTTCCATTTATCAACCATTCCATCTCTCTCGTCTGTATGATATTGGGCATTCTACAGAATAATCAATTGATAAACTTTGCAAAAAAGAAATGTTTATGTCTCTCATTTTTAAACTCATATCTTGGTTGTAAATGAAAACATTCTAATACAGAACAGTGTGATATCATTACCAGTTTCTCAGAAACACATTCCAAACTTCCCAGTTTTTCTTCTTTAAAGTAAGAAACACTCAGCTCCCTCCTCCCTCAGGAACCATTGAGCCTTAGAATTCATGTGAATTTTACTGCAGAGAACTCAGCCAGGAACACAATGGACTGGACTCTTTGATACATGGATATAGTTTTGGGGAACTCTATTTACAACTGTCTCCTTTTTAATTTCATAGGAATGATGACCAGAGAACTGTGTATGAGAGGACTCTTTTGGATACACATAGCAGAAACCCAGTTCAATCCAACAAAAAGAATTTTTAGCTTCCAAAATTTTTTTCTTTTTCTTTTTTTTTAAAGAGGCAGTCTCTGTCACCCAGGTTGGAGTGCAGCAGCGTGATTTCAGCTCACTGCAACCTCCACTTCCTGGGTCCTGGTACAAGCAATTCTCCTGCCTCAGCCTCCTGAATAGCTGGAATTATAGGAACACACCACCATACCCAGCTAATTTTTGTGTTTTTAGTAGAGACAGGGTTTCACCATGTTGGCCAGGCTAATCTTGAACTCCTGACCTCATGATCCACCTGCCTCGGCCTCCCAAAATGCTGAGATTACAGGCATGAACCACTACACTGGCCTAGCTTCTGAATTTCTGAAGTCCAGGAGTCTACTTCAGACACAGCTGGATCCAGAGGCATCTGTCCCCTTCCGTTTCTCAGGTCCACTTTCTTCCAACAGGTTCTTTAGATAGTGGCACAGAGGTCTAACAGAGCCATTCAAATTATATCCTGCTAGTTTAGCAATGACACCAGAAGAAAAGTACAAAGCTTCTCTTTTCTAAAATTCCGAGCAAGAATTCCAGGTTTCATGATTACATGCCCATTGCTAAACCAGTCAGTGTGTCCATGCAGATGCTGCACCCTCGTCTATCATGCTTGGTCCATGTACCCACCCAGAGCTTAAGACGGGGATCATCATCCCTTTACCTCCACAACCATGTGGACTGAAACTATCAAAGGCTGATATTCCAAAGAAAAACTGAGGTGCTGTTATCAGAAGGGAAGCGGAAGGCAAAGCCACAGATATTCATTATTGAAGGCTTATGCTGTCATCTCAGAAAAAAATACTGTTAGTCACCAAGGGGGTGGGGTCTGAAAGCAGGACAAACTCAGTATAAAGTCATCATCATAGCTGGAAAAAATATAAATTGAAAATCCATTTTCTACTGCTGGTGGGTTAACACTGCATTTTCATATGGTTGCCTAATTGTAACTCATAGTTATGATTTGAAAGCTGCTCTGCAGGTATCAGGAAACAGCAAATGAAGAGTGACACAGAAAGGTTGTTTAACTGATCCCCAGTCACCAAAAAAATCACACCTAAGCCTTCAATTTTTGAAGACCTACAGAAACTAGAGGCCATTATCATTTCATTATAATAAAATTATTAAGAAAAGTGATATATGCTATCTTTTCTGGTGTTCATGCAAGGGAATAACTCCTTTTGTGCATGTAATTAATTAATTTGTTGTAGCAATTAGCTTCAATGCTCTTATGAGGCGTGCTAATCTCTCACCAGGGTAAAATGAGGCAATTGGATACAAGTTGTACTTCTGGGAGGGATGAATTTGATAATGACTTTGGGATCAAAATATGTTTCCTCACTCCAGGGACTGTTCACATGGAGTTCAGAAGCCTGTGAAAAGAAGGTAACCTCACCAAGTGTGACCTGTTAACTGCCAAACTGCAGAACTCCCCAATCTGAAACACGTGCTCCTTGGATTATCTGTCCAGCGGTAGAGTCAGCACAGAAATCAGGTTTTTTTTTTCTGCTCCCTCTGTAATCCTCTATTCTATCACAATTAATAGCAGTGTCACACTGTACTTAATGTAAATTAATTCTGTTTGTCTAAATAACCTGATACAATTTATCTAAGTTCTATATGGAGCCAGATTTTTTTTTTTAATATATTAACCTGAAAGATGGAAAAGATATTTCTCTGCAGAGAGTTTTGGGATTTTTTTTTTAAACCGGAAATTAAATAAATAAAGGGCAGCCTGGGACATTGCTTGTAGCATTTAGCAGGGGCAGATTATCAAGTTCATTATTTGATACATTTTCAGGCTTGCAACAGAGTAGGAAGGAATGATGGGAGCAGCAAATTCATTTTAAAACAGGTTTATCGCTTCATCAGGTATTCATTTAACCAGAATCTGCAGCATAACAGGATCTCTTTGGCCCTATGTGACATGTTTTTCCAAATGGAATGATAATAAGTATAGAAATAGAATATGTAGTTAAAGACTTCCCATCTCTGTCAGGTACCCAGATATTTGAAGAAAGAAATTACTTTCATTCTCAAGCCACTGATCACTGTAGGATGGCCAGCTGGTGCAGAGCCCTGGTGCAGGGCCCTGGTGCAGGGCCCTGCTAAAGAGAAATCTAGAGATGCCACAATACTCTTAGTTTTCAGCAAATGAACCTAATGGGTAGTTTCTGGTGAGAAAAAATAATAATAAATCGAGCATTTTAAAAAGTGTTATAGGCCGGGCGTGGTGGCTCACACCTGGAATCCCAGCACTTTAGGAGGCCAAGGCAGATGGATCACTTGAGGCCAGGAGTTCGAGACCAGCCTGGCCAACATGGTGAAGCCCCGTCTCTACTAAAAATAAAAATATTAGCAGGCATAGTGGCATCCGCCTGTAATCCCAGCTACTTGGGAGGCTGAGGCAGGAGAATCACTTGAACCCAGGAGGAGGAGGCTGCAGTGAGATTGTGCCACTGCACTCCAGCCTTTGCAACAGAGTAAGACTCCATCTCAAAAATAAATAAATAAATAAATGTTAGAATACATTTTCTTACAGCTACTAAGCCAGATTATAATAGTAAAATAGCATAAAATTAAAAGTTAAAAAATATTATTCCAAGAATCCTCAGCAAGCTAACACAGGAACAGAAAACCAAACACTGCATGTTCTCACTCATAAGTGGGATTTGAACAAAGAGAATACATGGACAAAGAGAGGGGAACATCACACACCAGGGCCTGTTGGCAGGTTAGGGGCTTGGGGAGGAAACCTAGAGGACGAGGTACAGAAAAACACCATGGCACACATATACCTGTGTAACAAACCTGCACATCCTGCACCTGTATCGTGGAACTTTAAGTAAAATTTTAAAAAATGTTATTAAGAAATATCAAACTCTTTCAGCTTTCCAGAGCTTGGTAAATTCTGCACATGAGGGCACACACCAAACCATAGTGTGTAAGATCCAACTTCTAGTCAGAAATGAAGATTGTGAACTCACTGAGATCTTATTAATATAATGTCTTCCATTTAATCGATTGTATCATGACCCAAAAGTCATTTCAAAACAAAGTATTTTCTAGATATATATTGACATTTTTTAAATATAAAGAGCTATAGCTATATGTACAATTGTTTCACGTAAAAAAGTCCCTTAATTCATAGATTTCATTCACAGATATCATATGTTATCACCATTGGAATACATCACAAGAAATAACATAAAATGTCACCCTTATTACTGATAATGCCATATTGAAAGGCATAGCTTAGACCTACTACCTAAGTGAGCTGACTCCCATCCCACAGTTTAGACTACTGGTTCTCAGCCTTGGATGCACATTAGAATCTCCTGGAAAACGTGTAAGATATTCCCTGCCTGGGCCAAGTAAATCAGAAGACTGATGAAGGATATGCCCACAGCATCGGTAGCTTTTAAAGCCCCTCAGGTGTTTCTACTGTTCAGCCAGCGTTGAGGACTTTTGATTTAGAGACTGGCTCTCCAAGCATGGCTTGGGAGTAGCAGCTTCAGCATCGCCTGGGATCGTGTTAGAAATGCACCTCAGATTCCATCCAGACCTACTGACCCAGAAATTCTTGGAGAGGTGGACATTGGAGCAGACCCTCCAGGTGAGTCTGAGGCAAGCTAACATTGGAGACTCACTGATCTAGTGTTTGGAATAGCCCATCCGTGAAAAGTTTCGATCTGCAGAGCAGATATGCTGGTGTAGAGTGGAGAAGCCAAAGGCCAGGAGTGAATCCAGGTTTTGAGGAGCCTGAAGCCTGTATACTTTTAAGATTTATTTAAAAAAACGAATACAGCCTCAGCTTCCTGAGTAGCTGGGACTACACCAAACCCAACTAGTTTATTTTGTTATTTTATGTTTGTAGAGACAGACTCTTCTATGTTGCCCAGGCTGGTCTCTAACTCCTGTCTTCTAGCAATCCTACTGACTTGGGTCCTGAAATTATAGGTGTGAGCCACTGTGCCCACCTCTTGTCTTGTATTTTCTTTTTTTTTTTTTTTTTTTTCCCCCCTGAGACAGAGTCTTGCTCTGTTACCCAGACTGGAGTGCAGTGGTGTGATCTTGACTCACTGCAACTTCCACCTCCCAGGTTCAAGCGATTCTCCTGCCTCAGTCTCCTGAGTAGCTAGGACTACAGGCACGCACCACCATGGCAGGCTAATTTTTTGTATTTTTAGTAGAGACAGGGTTTCACTATGTTGGCCAGGCTGGTCTAAAACTCCTGACCTCAGGTGATCTGCTCACCTCAGCCTCCCAAAGTGCTAGGATTACAGGCTCTTGTACTTTTACTCCTTTATCATGCTTAAGTGCCTCATAGTATCTTCCTGAGAAGATGCTCAAAAAGATAAATTGTTTTTGCAAGTCTCAACATTCTATTGTCTGTCTCCTCACACTTGGTTGGTAGTTCGGGTTTAGAATTCTGGCTTAAGACCTAGAGTCTTGAAACCATTTCTTCAAATATTTCTTCTACCACATTGCTACTCAAAGGGCCCAGTGTTGGTCTCCAAACTATCTGTTATCCATCTGTGACTGAGACTAAAATCAGAATCACTATTACGGAAAATAAGATTAAGCATTTTGATATTTTTGTACTAATTTGATTGAGTCTATTTAATTTTATGTCTATTGAAACTGATAATACATTTTGGAGGCTTTAAAAAAATAATACAAAATTAGGTTCAAAAGTAAATATCCATTTAGACTGAGAGAAATCACACCAAATTTTAAACATTTAGTGCTAGCAAATATCACAAACCACAAACCATAATACTTTAATTAACTAATTGATGAGCCTTTCCACCTTTCCAATACTCCTTCCCCTTAAGTTTTTTTTCCCCACAGAATACCCTTTGATTGCCTTTCCACATGACAAAAATTTTCTAGTATTTTCTGTAAAGAGAATTTATAATTCAATCTTTAGTATGGTAATAATCTTTTTTTTATTGACAATTTACAAAAAGTGCCTACAGGGTTGTTGTTGAATTTGGGGAAACCTCTTTTAGGTTTTATTCCTATTGAACTGTAGGATATTAGGGCATTTTAAATATTTCATTACAGCTACTAATCTTAAACACTCTGAATCGAAAAGTCTCTAGTCAGGGCCTTGGAAATGCTCTGTGAAAATGAGGGGCCTAATGTTTTATTCACGTCATCCTAAATCCATCTTGCACAGACTTTTAATAAATTAACTTCCCTAATCAACTCAGCACCTAGGTAACTCCTTTTGCTTCTGTGGAGAGGACAAAGATATGGTACACAGAATCCAGGGGAGTTAAGGAAAAATTCCTCCGGATGGAAACTAAATGAAGAGAATCATTGTCCCCCTGAAAGAAGATTGACTTCTGGGGTTGTCTGCATATGGAGAAATGTACAAGGTGAACTGAAGTCACAGGACCAGATTCCCTTTTCTCCACTGATCTAAAAAGTGTGATGTTTCTGCTTCTGAAACTGGAAAGGCCCAGCAGGGCCCAGTGTAACTTTGTAGCTCGTGAAGTAAGGCAAAGATGCTTCCTGTGGTGTTGAGCTCCAAAGGCAGCTTGCTAACTTTGTGAGGCTCGGCTGCTCAAAAATAGAGTACTGAAGTCCCTGGTCAGACATATTCTGGGTAAGAATGATCATTTGGACAAAATTCAAAATGGGTTTTTATTTGTATTTACTTCTGAAGCAGGAAATAAGCAGAAAAAAAGTAAATGCAAGAGACAAAGATACAAAGACTGATACAAACAAATAGCATTGCCTCCCTTGTTACCACTTACAGGTGCAGCTGAGGTCCGCAGTGAACTAACCATCACTGACAGGAGCTTGTACTCTGGGCTTGCCATCTTTTATACCTCCAGCCCTATCAGCACCGAGAAACACATTATTTCATAAATAACAATGATAATTATGCTACTTAGAGAACATATGTCTGCATTGCAGGTTTTAAATATCCTGCCAGGCCCACACTGAGACAGTCTCCTTTTACAAACACCTGATTCATGAACTCAAAGTCTTCCATTTTTGTCCATTCAAGGACAGAGTGCCTAGACTTAGAAAATATTGCACTAATTTTTGTAACGTAAATTAACAGACAAGCTTGCAGCTTACAGGATTGTAAGATAGAAAGTGACACGTACACACGAGAAAGAAAAAAGCATACCTGGCACAGTGTTTTCTTTTAACCTGATAGTTTAATAAATAGCTGCTGAAACAAACATCTGTTTACAAACTTTTTTTATCAGTATTTGTCTCCTTACAAAAAAAAATAGGAGCGAGAGAGCTCGTATCTTGTTGGGGAACTCAAGCAAAGCTTAATGAAGCAGGTAGCATTTTGAATGGGTCTTGAAGGATGGAATTTGACAGATGACATATTTCAGGAAGAAATTCCAGATGGAGAGAACCTCATTAGCAAAAGACACAAACCTAAAAAATCATGAAGTGTGTTTGGAGAAAAGCAGTGAAACAGTTTAACTGAACTGAGGTATGCTTGAGGGGCAAAAACTAAACAAAGTTTAGAGGTGAAGTGTGAAGCTGAAGAGTTGGGATTTCACATTTCATGGTTGCCCAGCAATGTGGGCACCATGAAAAGTTTTGACGAGGACATGATTGGAATGTACTTTAAGAAGATGAATCTGCCGTCAAGAATGCAACTAGTACTATAAAAGAGTGTGACTACAGATCCATGTGCCCAGTTAGGGTATTAAAACAATAATTTAAGTACAAAGGATCAAATATAACTAGGAAGGTAGCTCTGGAAATAGAGAATGAATGTGAGGACAAGATAAGGGGAGCTTCTGCCAGATGGCTCAAGTGGGAGAATCAATGAGTAGGGAACTAGGCAGGAGAGTACAAAGTGGAGAGAGTATCACCTAAGAAGCTGTGAAGTTTGAAATCTGGAATCATCATGGTAAGCTTGCTAGGAGCATTCTGCATAGTTTCCATGGGTTGATTCTCCAATATGTACAGCAGACCAATGGCTGAACAGGTCTGGGCATTTGGAAGTCACCTTCAAACCTAACCTGTAAGCTCCATACAAACAGAAGCAGTGCTCATTTTCTTCACCATTGGATACTCAGTGCATAATCTGGTACCTACTAAGAGCAGTTATTTAAGAAATTTTGGCTAGGCCAGGCATGGTGGCTCATGCCTGTAATCCCAGCACTTTGGGAGGCTGAGGCCGGCAGATCACCTAAGGTCAGGAGTTTGAGACCAGCTTGATCAGTATGGAGAAATCCCATCTCCACTAAAAATGCAAAACATTTGCCAGGCATAGTGGTGCATGCCTGTCATCTCAGCTACTCTGGAGGCTGAGGCAGGAGAATCGCTGGAACCCAGGAGACGGAGGTTGGGATGAGTGGAGATTGCGCTACTGCACTCCAGCCTGTGCAACAAGAGTGAAACTCTGAAGAAAGAAAAGAAAAAGAAAGAAAGAGAGTGAGAGAGGGAGGGGAGGGGAGGGAGAGAGAAGAAGGGGGAAAGAGGGAGGGAGGGAGGGAGGAAGGAAGGAAAGAAGGAAGGAAGAAAGGAAAAAGAAAGGAAGGAAAGAAGGTTCGGTAAAAGAATAAAAGTTATAGTTCAATCAATGGAAAAGATTAAGACAGCAAAGTGTAATAAGTTTAAAAATTAGGGAAATGGATCAAAGGCAGAACATTAAATAACACCTACAAATTATACTTTGCAAGAGCAATACACCTAAGAGCAGCAGTAGTACTTTGACCGTGTTGTAATATAGCAATAATTCCTAACAAAGTAAGCAAATTATAACTCTCATGCTTACAGTTCAGTGGAAGATAGGAGAGAATTTGCACCTAGAATATCTCTGGGCTTTGGGAACAAACATTGCAACATTAGTAGTTGATGCTGTTTATTAAAAAGTTATTTGTAGAAAGGGATGGGGTAGATTGAGTCTCCCATGTATTTGTTCTCAGTATCACCCTTTCTGGGGACTTTGTAGAGGTTAAAGAGGAGATGAGTAAATATCGCAATACCGGAATGATTTTTTCAAAAACATAGCTTAAAAGCCTTCAATGACTTCCCATTACACTTAGAAAAACTCCAAACTCTGACACTGTGTACATTTTGTCCTGCAGTGTCAGTTCCTTGTCAACCTCTCCTATCACATTTTGTGCCTCCAATGTCCTGTAGCCATGAAACCCCAGATGCACCTACCATCTTTAATTTCCCCAAATGAACTCTTCTGCTTGTTTTTTGTTTTTTATTTTTCTGATTGGAACACCCTCCCCCAACCACCATTTCTTTCTTACTCACTTGCATTATCAGCTTAACTCCTACTCATTCTTCAATCTCAGTTCAAATATCACTTCTTTGGGGAAGGCTTTCCCTTCCCCTTAGTTTAGGTCAGAATCCCGTTATTTTCTATTAGAGTTCCAGGTATCCTCCCCTTTACAGCCTTTATCATAGTTTATAATTAGATACTAATTTGACTGCTTTTAAAGTATCATTCTCTGCCAATCTACCATCATTTCCATAGGGATACTGTCAGCTTGACTGGCACATAACTTTTTTGAATAATAACCATAACAATGACAGCTAACTTTCTCGTCTATATGAAGCATTTACCAAGTGCTTACATGAGTTGAAGGCAGTAGAATGTAGTGTAAAAAGCATGGACTTGGAAACTGATAGCCTGGGTGCAAACCTCAGCTTTATCACTTTATTTCATGTGTGAACTCCGGAAAATTATTGAATTCTTTGTGTCCAAGGCTCCCTATCAACAAAATGAATAATAATGTAGAGTTGTGTGATGATTAAGTAACTGAAAACCAGAGAGACTGATTAACTGCTCAAGTTCTTAAAGGTATAAGCCAAAGAGCTGAGAACCAAACCCAAGCAACATGAAATTCCTATAAACCACCACATGAAGGAAAAAATGTACATATTATATATAATACAGAAATGACTTCCAACTCTGTAATTACTGTGTAGATAGAAACATCCATACACACCTGCACTTCTTCCTTACACCCCACCCTACTCCCTCCTCTTCTGCAAAGTATTGAGTAAACTGCTAGGCCTAAACCCATGGGAAAATATTCCCAGAAGCAAACTCAGGCCAAGATTATCTTTCGCACCAATGCTGTAGAGTCAAAAATAGAAAAGAAAGATCACCAATTGTGGATGTCTTGTAGTGAAATGGTGACAAACACTCCTGCACTCATATTTTGCTTTTCACTGGAATGTCACTTCACTAACAGATTTCAAATGGCACTTCTTTGCATGTGCACACCAATATGCTTCACTTGATATTTATCACTCAATAAACACGTGAAAGTTTGCAAAAAGTTTGGGTTCAATGATCCTTGATGACAAAGCATTAGTGACCCAGTCATTTTCCAGTCCTAATGATATTTTTTCTCCAATAGCCTAATGCTATAGCTCATACAAAACAAGGCACCCATGAAACACCATAGGACATGTACAGTCATGGTGGGAATAAAGGATACAATGAAGCTGTTGAGAAGATTCTTAGAAATATGACCACTTCGTTATATGTGAAAGGCAATTGATCTCTAAGCATTGAAGGATCACTCAGATTGTCCTTTGCTGTTAAGTTATCCTCACCACTCGCTGCTCCTTTCAGTTGACCTGCATGTGAATGGGTCCTGGAGTTTCTTGTTTTACATAGGAGTAGCTGAAGGTGATTGTGTGCCCTGGAAAACATTGATAAGCAACAGTATCCAGAGTATCATCATGAAAAAACAGCATTTCCTCCATTTTCTCAATAATTACTAGGAAGCACTTCTGCTTCTAAAAGCATGAGTCTCACGAGAACATTCACAAATAAACCTATGCATTCTGAGAACCACAAAATGAACTGTGCTCCTGAGATTTGAAATAAATATTTCAAAGCGGGTTTTAAAATCTGAAAACTGAGCAATGTTTGGTTCACAAATTCCCATTTATAGGTTTTGAAAAACAAAAGAGGTAATCTTTGCTGCATAAATCCCATAAGAACGCCAGAGAACAGGAAAATGAAGGATTTGATTTATTTAGGGAATACGTTGTTAATTTGCCAGTTGTGAGTTTTCAGAATGCATATGTCTCACCACGCTAGTGTATACCAGATTATATATATAAATGTAGTTTATGGTTTCCTTTTGATATTGTTAGTATTTATGTGTCTTGTCATTTTGAAGAAGAAAATAAAAAACACTATCTTGTAAGTTTCTCTTTTCCAAAAGGCAAATCGGCAAACATTCCCTTGTCACCCCCCTTCGAGGTAGGGGTCCTAAATCCCAAGAGAGTAGTTTACATATTAAATTGATAACAGGAACCTCTATGGAAAAGGAAAGGCAAGCTAAAATACACCCTGGGGGAATTCTAAGGTTCAGAAATGTGATCCTATTTCTGTGAAACCAGAACATTAATATTAACAGTGAGTTAGCTGTGCTTGCTTAGGAAGCAACTCTTCTCCCCAGGGTGTTCTCACAGCACTCTCTATCCCGCTTTGGTTCTGATTCTGTTTCCTGACTTTGAAATTCAGGCATCAGATTGTTAGCATTTTTCTGCAGATTCCTCCTTTTCTTTACGCATCAGAAAGAGTGCAGACTCATCCTCCAATTGTAATACATATTTGGTTCCATAGTTACACGGGGATTTCCGTTCCTTCTCTCTCCCTCCATTAAAAATTGTTTTCCTTCTATTCCCCTCATCCTTGTAGTTATGCTGACTTACATCATTTCCAATACTAACAGCCTTAGATCCCTGAATTTTGGGAGCTTAGGTATCATGAATTAGGTTAAGTGAAAAATAATTAGTATTTTTAGGTGCATATATAAAGTTTCCAGAAAAACACAACCCACCAGAAGAGAAACTGCACTTCACTCTGCCATGATTAGGATTTCCACTCTCATGAGCACATCTTTGCACCACTCATTCTTGTTTTAGTGGCCCATGCCTTTGGAAATTTGTAGAAAATATATGAGTAACTGTTGTAATTACTGATAAATAGCATGGGATTCATTGTTCACAACAGTAGATTTTTCTGTGTTATAATGTGTGTTTATTTTTAAAGTGTTTCAATAAACAATTAAGATCGCCCCATTTTGCACACCGTAAAAATCATTCTAGGCCAGGTGCGGTGGCTCACACCTGTAATCCTAGCACTTTGGGAGGCTGAAGCAGGTGGATCATGAGGTCAGCAGTTAGAGACCAGCCTGGCCAACACAGTGAAACCCCATCTTTACCAAAAATAGAAAAATTAGCTAGGTATGTGGTACATGCCTATAGTCTCAGCTACTGGGGAGGCTGAGGCAGGAGAATCGCTTGAACCCAGGAGGCAGAAGCTGTGGTGAGCTGAGATCGCACCATTGCACTCCAGCCTGGGCAACAGAGTGAGACTGTCTCATCAAAAAAAAAAAAAAAATCATTCTAAAAACTCTCACACATGTTGTAGCACAAGCACATATATATTGAATCATTTTGGGATTATGAGAAGTTGATTCTGTTTCCTGACCTCTGTTTTGGCTTCTTGAAGGCAAATCAAGTCTCTGTGCAAAATGGATGAAAGGAGTTTTTTTTGTAAGAAGAGAGAATGTGCACCATCTCATTCAAAAACTGCCAATGGGGATTGTTGCTAGAACATATTGTAAATTCATTTCAATCTATGTTATTCTTTTACCTCCTAAAAAATTTCTACTTATGACAGATATGCATAAATAATTCTCAATACTGGAAAAATATGTCTTTATCTGCTTGAACTTCAATGCACTAAGAATGTTAAATCTGAAATAATATTTTAACATTTATTCATCCCAATCATTTTATAGATGAGAAAGTGAAGTCCCAAAGAGAGAGAAGTTGTTTTGCAGACAGTAACACAGTAGTAAAATACATATAATCATTCAGCAGAACACCTAGAACATTATAATAAAACTTTTTGTTAAAAATAATAAATTGAACCTATATGTTCTCTTTGTATCACTAAAATATTAGTAAATAAAGATTTTGAAATATAAACATAATAGCAAAGAGAGTGGGAAAGGAGACAGTATATAGATGAGAGATTCCACAGATTGCTAGAAATTAGAGGCGGATGAAGAAGGCATAATTCATGGAACAAGACAGAGGTAGCCAGTATTCTCAGTATTAACATATGAGACAGATGGCAGGAGGCAAGGAAGTCTCAAAGTAGCCAAAGTCCAGTAGACCCAGAGAAAAACCAGCGCAGCACATAGCAGTGGAACAGATGGTTTTTGAAGGGAAGGTTCCTGGAATAAACGGTGAATGCCAGTAAAATGGAGCTTTGGAGGATGGGTGGGGGTGTCTATGACAAGAAAGTACTATGACAAGATGGAAATAAAGCCAAATTGTAATGTCAGAAAAAATAATTGCTATGCAAAGAAGAATATAATCATAACTAGCAATCAGACCTAACCTAAAACTAGATATGATAAAATTGTTAAAACTGTTGAGAACTCAGTTCACCAATTTGTTTAACATTCTGTGTACACAGAACATTGTTCCATGTACGAAGAACTGTTGGAATTACAAGTAAACAAGAAAAGGTCCTTGTTCTCCAGGAGCTTGGGTCTGGTGAGGAAGAGAAACATACACATCTCACAATAAATGATGCTTGAAATAATTTTTCAACTTCACAATGATTCAAAAGCAGTAGGTATCCAGTAGAATCCGTGCTTCCAGTATTCATACAACCATTCTGGTTTTCACTTTCAGTATTCAATCAATTACATGAGATATCCAATGATTTATTTAGAAATAAACATCGTATGAGATGATTTGGCCCAACTCCAGACTAATGGAAGTGTTCCGAGCATGTTTAGGTAGGCTAATCTAAGCTATGATGTTTGGCAGGTTAGGTGTGTTAAATACATTTTCAACTTACAATGGGAAGTAACCCCATCATAAATCAGGGAGCATCTGTATAATAGAAATCACACTAACATATATTCTATGAGAATGGTTCAAACAACTTGTGGTAGCTCAAAAAGAGAAAAACAATTCAGACTGTAGAATCTAGAAACATTTTATATTAGGCTTTAGCCTTCAAAGACAGATAGGATTTTGAAAATTAAGAAATGATGGTGGGAAGGCCTTTAACAAGGAGAGCATAGGGAGAGCTAAATCATCGATGCTAGGAATAACACTCATGTTTAGGAATGGTGAGCACGGGAACAGTGAGCAGAAGCTTGAGATGAATCAAGGCTTGCTCTGGAGATCACATATTCCAGATCATGAAGAGCCTGGAATCCCAGAGAAAGGAATTTGTATATATTTAATCTCTACTGATGTATATCCAATAAAATGCACGTATTTTAAGGGAATAGTTTGATGAGAATTTTGTTTGTTGGTTTTTCTTTAAGACAGAGTCTCGCTCCATCACCCAGGCTGGAGTACAGTAACGCAGTCACTTGCTCACTGCAGCCTTGACCTCCCCTGTCTCAGGTGATTTTCCTGAGTAACTGGGACCACAGGCATACACTGCTAAGCCTGGCTAATTTTTATGTTTTTTGCAGAGATTAGGTTTCGCCATGTTGCACAGGTTGGTCTCAAACTGCTCTGTTCAAGCAATCCACCTGCCTCAGGCTCCCAGAATGTTGGAATTACAAACGTGAGCCAATGTGTCCAGCCAGTTTGATGACTTCTGACAAATATGTATATTTATGTAAACACCATCTTAATCAAGATCCAGAACATTTCCGTCATGTTTTCCCAATTGGTCCCTATACTTCCTACCCAAGCATCTACTGATCTGATTTCTATCACGATAGATGAGTTTTGCCTGTTCTACAAATGTAAATGGAATTACAGAGTATGCACATTTTTGTGTCTGGCTTAATTTACCCAGCATACTGTTTCTTGTGCTTGGTTTTGCTTTGCTTCTCTCTGCCTGCATACTTTGAAAGGAGAACTTCTGAACAGAACTTGCCCACTCTCACAGATTCTGTCGTCAGCCTCTGTTCTGGTTATCTATTATGATGTGATAAACCACCACAGAATTTAGTAACTTAAAACAGCAATGAACAATATTGCAGTAAGCCAGATAATATTTATTCTCTTTATAAATTAGCCACTTGGGTAGGAATTGATTGGAACGGCTCATGTGACATTGATAGGGTAGTTCAACTGGGGCTGAAGTATTCATTTCCAAGATGACTTAGCCACATTGCCAGCCAGTTAGTGTTGGTTTCTGACTGACAGCTTGGCCAGGACTGGAAGTTAGAGGCCTTAGTTTCCCTTTATACAGGCCCCTTCACAAGGCTGCTTGAGCTTTCCCTCAGCTTGACTGCTAGATTCCAAGAGTGAGTGCTCCAAGAGGCAGGAAATAGAAGTGGAAGCTGCTGGTCCTTATAAGGCCTCATCCAAGAAGCTGGCACAACATCATTTTTACTGTATTTTATTAGTCAAGCCATAACAGAGCTTATCTTACCAGAATGCAGGTATAGAGACATGGACTTTACCTCTAGGGGGAGAGAGTATCAAAAAATTTGTGGCTATTTTAAATCTTTTCATTTAAGAGAGAGGTCGTTTGAATAAAAGATTTATTCAGCAGCAAAGGCAACCTGCACTAAGTTACCTACACAAATTAATCTACTCTTCTTGCCAGACATTTGATGAAAATAAATGCAGTAAAGAGAATGATCAAGATGGACATACAATAACGCTGGGAGAAAAAGAAGTGATACAAGTTGTTGAAAACAACTTTTCTACTCTAATTTGAATTAAATTCTAATTAACCTGTAATTATTGCTACAAATATTAGAATGCATATTAAATCCATGAAATAAGCATAGGTTGCTATTCAAAAAATAGAGATCTGAGAAGAAAAAAGGATTCCTGGAAATGATATAATTACTAAAATATAAAATTCACTAGAGAGATTGACTCTTAGAATGAATATGTCTGAAGACCAAGTTAGACATCTGAAACATAACACAAAAATAAATCACACTGAATGTAAGGCTAAAAGACAAAATGATAAAGCAGAGAAAAATTAAAGCACACAGAAGCTATACCCAGAAGGCACAACATCTGTCGAGGCATTCCATAAGGAAGACAGAGAGAGAATTAAAGTAAAGGCATGAGCAAGATAAGAAAAAAATTTCCCTAAAATGAGTGCATGGATTTTCAGATGGAAAAGTTGCCAGTGTCAAGAAGAAGAAATGACAAAGCCAGAATCTGATGGAATTTCTGAATTTTAAGTTTGAAAAGAATGCTATGGACTCCAGAGGAAGAAAACTAACTGATAGTATAAAAGAATCAGATTAAAGTCAACATTAACATTACTAACACTGAATTCTAAGAGAATAAATGAATGCCTTTCGATGTCTGAAGAAAAAAGACATGAACGCATAATTTTATGTCTAGCCAAACTATCAAGCCAATATAAATAGTTACATCTTTAGAGGACTCAGAAAACTTATACTACAAGACCCTTTCTGAAAACAGCACTTCAAGTTACCTTCTAGCAAAAGGAAAAAGAAATTCAAGAAAAATAAATGAGATCTATAAAATAGTAAAATCAACTTAAAAGTGCAATGAGATGATGTCCCAGGATTATGTTAGCAAATCGGGCCAGATTATATTAATAAGTTAGAAGCCTCTAGAAGAATAATTCAATGACTTTGCTGAAAGAATGTGGAAAAATCTTAAGGGTTTCATGAAAAAAATGCATTTAGAAAATTGTTTGGAAATTTGAGACAAGTTGTATAATGAAGTCATCATCCAAATATGAAGGTAACTATTGAGTAAAAGAAAGAAAAATCCATTTGATCATAAGACTGATAATTTCTCCTTCAAATGGCACAGGTTTAGTGACATAGCCTTGTATTTCTAGCTCTTTGGATTTAATCATACACATCCTAGTTTAGTTCTGTAATGAAGAAAACCTACATAATCATAGCATATTATGTACTGTTTACTGTTTTGATTTTTAAAATCAACCTATGGACAAATCTTAAAAGCCTGGAATGAGTCTTGCTCTTTCTCGCTTCACTCTTTTGCTCTCAAATACATATATTTTATCTATCAGTCCAGAAAAATAAAAACACATATATTTATATTCTATGTACATGTGAAATGACACACACATACACACACACGCGCGCGCGCACACACACACACTTCCTTATATGCATCGCCTCTGTAAAATCAGTGTACTAGGCTGGGCACGGTGGCTCAAACTTGTAATCCCAATACTTTGGGAGGCCAAGGCTGACAGATCACTTGAGCACAGGAGTTCAAGACAAGGTTGAGCAACATGGTGAAACCCCATCTGTATCAAAAAATTCAAAAATTAACCAGGTATAATGGTGACATGTGTAGTCCCAGCTACTTGGGAGGCTGAGGTGGAAGGATCACTTGAGCCTGGGAAGTTGAGGCTACAGTGAGCCATGACAGTGCCACTGCACTCCAGCCTGGGCAACAGAGCAATAAAAAGGAAAAAAAAAAAAAAAGGAAAAACGTCTGTGGAACGACTGGGCAGAAGGAGTGAAAGAGACTTGGGAGAGTGTAGGTACACTAATTCCCTAATTTTATGTAACTAGACCCTACTTAAGATTAATGTTCAAAATCTAGAGGTTTAGTATTTAATTTGTGGTTCTAAGGAAACAAAACTAAGAGTACAAATAAAAAAAATTCAGAAAGCAGTGGCAAGTAACATACATATGCTAAATTCCTCATTTTTTTTTCTAGTGGTTAGTATATAAATGTTAATTAAAGTCATTCAATCAAGAAATAGGGGTATAAACACAGCATTATTGAGGTAACCAACTTTTTTGAAATGGTGGGAGTGAGAAGGGAGCTCAAGGGACACCCAGTTGCTCCCAGGAATGGGCAAGAGCTCTTTTGAGGCAGTTCTCTTGGGTGGGAGGCAAGCTCTTCTGGCTGAGCAGCTGGAGGATAGGGCACTGCAGTCCCGGGGTGGGGCTCTGTGTGACGGACCCCAGCCTCCACTACAGGGAGTGGCTGGATTGCTATTAATACCTCCCACTTCATAGAAAGGGAATTCAATCACTGGGGTTTGTTGTACGTAGATTTTCTATGTTATTTGGTAGCTATGAAGTGTTTTTTCTCATTTATATTAAAAATATTATTACTATTAGAAATAGCACAGAAATATTTTCAAATCATCCTTTCTAGCATAAATATCTTTTTGTAATAGACTCTCCATAAATCCATATGCAATTAGGATATATTTGCTCAAACTCTCCAAAACATAAGGCATATTTCTCTTCTTATGCAAAATGAACCTTTTAAAATGTATGAAAACCTCATCACTCCTAATTACAAATTCTGTTAAATTTATTCTACTTCTACTCTGTATCATGAAAAAATAGTAGTTATATTTACTTCCACAACTTCTTTGCCTATAGGTTACAATACAATTTTTAAAATTCTGTTTCTACTAAATGGGATTTATAATTACTATAACAGAAGATGAGTTGACATTCATTTTTATTCTATGATTTTTAGAATAATGCCTTTGTGGTTTTATAAAAATAATATATATTCATAAAATCTTTAACAATTACAGGAAAGTATAAAGAATAAGACAATCAATCACTTAAAAGAGCACCACTCAGAAATAACTGGTGTTAACATCACTATAGATTATCTCTCCATACAGATGCATAGGTAGATGGATGGGGAGAGAGAGAATGAGTGAGCAAAAGAGGCAACAGAAAAACATTTATATAAATGGAATTACGTGCACATACTGCTTTATAAAATTGCTTATTTTTACAACAGAGGAATGATTGTATATCACATTTGTATAATTATTTGCAACAATAATCCAGTCACTTGGTTTCTTATTAATATCATTGTGCTTATAATCTATAAGCTTTTTCCAGTTTAATTTTAAACAATCTGATTTATCTAATGTTTTATAATAAAAACATAGCTAACATATATTAAACATTTACAATTGTGTCAGGCACCACATTAACTACTTTTAAAAGGATTGTCTCATTTCAGTATTTCCAATAAAACCATACAAACCTTAGTCCTAACAGAAAGGTTAAACCACATGTTCCAGACCACACAGCTAAGTATCTGACTGGATCTAAACCAAGGCATTTGGAGTCTTAAGCACTATAAAATTTATAAATCTCTCATTAAAATAACCCACTTATAGGACCAAGCAATTAGTCATGTTTTTTTCTTATTTGAATTTAAAGTATCTTAAATGCACAATATCCTGGCAAATTCAGTAATTACTAAGAATGTACTAGCTATCAGACATTGATAAATAAATTTTAAAAAAAGAAAAGGAAAGAAATGTTTGTGTAAGGGATCTAATAAAGGAACAAACTAATAACCACAGGAAACTGCTTGTATATTTCCATAACATTTATACTTACTGATTAGAAAATGAGAGGTGATTTATCTCTCGCTTTTTTTTCTACACATAATATGTAAATATGCATTATTTTTTGTAAAACTAGAACAGAGTTTCTATTCCATTCTGTAGTCGGCTTCTTTTTCATATAACGTTATAGACTTATTTCCTATGTCTTTAAACATAATTTTAAAAAATAATTCTTAGTAGCTCTTTGGATGTAATTTTAATGGGTACATTCTAGCATATAGTTGAGCCAGAAAATATTTTTATTAGTCCCCAATTGTTTAATGTTTATGCTTTACCTTTTTTTCTATTATAAAACAATATCTTTAATAAACTATAGGAAAGTCCTAGGGACAGAAATAATTCAACTTTTTCAATTATTCAAGAAAAGACACGAGGAAAATATATTCAAGCAAAGAGACTCTGATACTTTGAATCCCTAACTCATCTCCAAAATATGACTTTCAGGTTTAGCTAGTGTATTCTCCACTTTCATACTTGTATGAAGTGAACATTTCTTTTTTAAAATCTTTCCTATTCAATATATTCTCTTAACTTTTTCTTTCAGTGTGTTTGCTTGTTTATCTTGGGTTTTCACCTTTATAATGTCACCTTTAACATTATAAATAGCCAATTAGAGATTTTCTAAATTTCTAGAAAAAATAAACCCAGTCTTTCCTTTTTTTTAATGAGACAGAGTCTTGCTTTATTGCCCTGGCTGGAGTACAGTGGCACGATCTCTGCTTACTGTAAACTCCACCTCCCAGTTCAAGCGATTCTCCTGCCTCAGCCTTCCTAGTAGCTGGGATTGCAGGCATGCACCACTTCTGGCTAATTTTTGTATTACAGTAGAGATGGTGTTTCACCATATTGGCCTGGCTGGTCTCCAACTGCTAGCCTCAAGAGATCCACCCACCTCAGCCTCCCAAAGTGCTGGGATTACAGACGTGAGTCACTGAGCCCAGCACTTTACCATTATTTTATGCCTTGGTTATTATCGAAACAACATAGGAAGATTCATACAGCATCCGTCTCAATCCCATTGCCCAGTCAGAGTTTAAGCATCGTTACTGAATAAAATATCAAGTTTGGTTTAGAAAATTTAAGCACTTCCAGCTGAGGTTCATTTCTTTTAAACTGATGTGATCCTAATAGCTTTGGTTGTTTCCTTTAGCAGAGGGAAATAGTTCAGTGGCTTCATTTTTTATGCTTTTATGAATTCAAAAATAAATAATGAATAAAATTATCCAAAGGCAATAAATTATTCATCATGTTGCTTAATCTTAAATCCCTGGTTAATTTTTCCTATAATTTCCAACTATACTTTTTCCTGCTCCATAATACTTCAGATGACAGTTAATAAATGTATGTGCTGGCATGTTGATTGCTGGGTTTAAATGCATGAATATGTTTATCAAATCCAAGGGACTAATTATTATAAGCTTTCTACTGCATTGAGGAAGTATTTTGCTGGAAATTAAATATTAAAAATGCAAAAGATTAGGGGGGAAGGGTGATCACCGCTACCAAGGCAGTCTGCCACTACTGAGGCAATTCACACAGCAGCTGGGCAGAGCCTGCAGCAGCTCAGCAATGCGGCTGCTGCCAGACTGTACTAGACTACTCCGTACGGGGCAAGGCATCTATGAAAAAAGGCATCAGCACCACAGGAACTGATAAATAAAGCCACCCCTCCTTGGACAGAGCACCTGGGAAAAGAGGTGGTTATGAGTTCCACTCCAGCAGACTTAAAAGTACCTGCCCAGCATCTCTGCATGGAACAATGGAGCTCCCAGCACAGCACTTGAGCTCCTGTAAGGGACAGACTGTCTCAAGAAGTGCCCCAACCCCCATATAATCAAAGAGACACCTCATAAAGGAGAGCTCAGGCCAACATGAAGCAGGTACCCTTCTGGGATGAAGATAACAGAAGAAGAAACTGGCAGCAACCCTTACTGTTCTGCAGCCCCAGCAGGTGATCCCCAGGCAAGCAGGGTCTGGAGAGGATCTCCAGTAGTCCTGCAGCAGAGGGGCCTGACTGTTAGCAGGAAAACTAAGAAACAGAAATAACTTCATCATCAACAAAAAGGATGTCCACTTAGGGATCCCATCTGAAAGTCAACAATTACAAAGGCCACAGGGAGATAAAGCCACTAAGATGGGAAGAAACCAGTGCAAAAATGATGAAAACACCAAAAACCAGAATGCCTCTCCTCCTCCAAAGTATCAGAACTCCTCACCAGCTAGGGATAAAGATGGATGGAGAATGAATCTGATGAATTCACAGAAACAGGCTTCAGAAGGTTGGTAATAACAAACTTCTCAGAGCTAAAAGAACATGTGGAAACCCAATGCAAGGAAACTAAGAACCTAAAAAAAATGTTAGATGAGATGCTAACTATAATAAACAGCTTAGAGAAGAATATAAACAACTTGATGGAGCTGGAAAACACAACACAAGAATTACGTGAAGCATACACAAGCTTCAACAGCTGAATCGACCAAGCAGAAGAAAGGATATCAGAGATGGAAGATCAATTCAATGAAATAAAATGAGAAGGGAAGAACAGA
This sequence comes from Plecturocebus donacophilus, assembly GCA_004027715.1. Lineage (NCBI taxonomy): Eukaryota > Metazoa > Chordata > Mammalia > Primates > Pitheciidae > Plecturocebus > Plecturocebus donacophilus. The sequence continues at coordinate 174,101 of PVKP010000711.1, forward strand.
GAAAAAACAGTGAAAGGAAATAAACAAAGCCTCCCAAGAAATATGGGATTATGTGAAAAGACCTAATCTACATTTGATAGGTGTACCTGAATGTGTTGGAGACAATGAATCCAAGCTGGAAAACATTCTTCAGGATATTATCCAGAACTTCCCCCAACCAAGCAAGGCAGGCCACCATTTAAGTCCAGGAAATACAGAGAACACCACAAAGATATTCCTCAAGAAGAGCAACCCCAAGGCACATAATCATCAGATTCACCAGAGTTGAAATGATGGAAAAAATGCTAAGGGCAGCAGAGAGAAAGGTCAGGTTACCCACAAAGGGAAGTCCATCACACTCACAGCGGATCTCTCCACAGAAACCCTACAAGCCAGAATAGAGTGGGGGCCAATATCCAACATCCTTAAAGAAAAGAACTTCCAACCTAGAATTTCATATCTAGCCAAACTAAGCTTCATAAGCAAAGAAAAAAGAAAATCCTTTATGGACAAGCAATTGCTGAGAGATTTTATCACCACCAGACCTGCCTTACAAGCGCTCCTGAAAGAAGCACTAAACAAAGGAAGGAACAACCAGTATCAGCCACTCCAAAAATGTACCAAATGGCAAAGACCATCAAAACAATGAAAAAAATGTGTCAACTAATGGGCACTACATCCAGGTAGCATCAAAATGGCAGGATCAAATTCACACATAACAATATTAACCTTAAATGTAAATGGGCTAAATGCCCCAATCAAAAGACACAGACTGGCAAATTGGATAAAAAGTCAAGACCCATCGGCATGCTGTATTCAAGAAACCCATCTAATGTGCAAGGACACACAAAGGCTCAAAATAAACGGATGGAGGAAGATCTTCCAAGCAAATGGAGAGCAAAAAAAAGCAGGAGTTGCAATCTTAGTCTCTGATAAAATGGACTGTAAACCAAAAAAGATCAAAAGAGACAAAGAAGGGCTTTACATAATGGTAAAAGGATCAGTGCATCAAGAACTAACTATCCTAAATATATACGCACTCAATATGGGAGCACCCAGGTACCTAAACCAAGTTCTTAACAACCTACAAAGAGACTTAGACTCTCCCACAATAATTGTAGGAGACTTTAATACTCCACTGTCAATATTAGACAAATCAACGAGAAAGAAAATTAACAAGGATATCTAGAACTTGAACTCAGATCTGGACAAAGTGGACCTAACAGACATCTACAGAAATCTCCACCCCAAATCCACAGAATATACATTCTTCTTAGCACCACATTGTACCTACTCTAAAATTGATCAGATAATTGGAGTAAATCACTCCTCAGCAAATGCAAAAGAATGGAAATCATAACAAACAGTCTCTCAGACCACAGGGCAATCTAATTAGAACTCAGAATGAGGAAACTGCTCAGAACCACACAGCTTCATGGAAACTGAACAACTGGCTCCTGAATGTCAACTGGATAAACAATGAAATGGAGGCAGAAATAAAGATGTTCTTTGAAACCAACGAGAACGAAGACACAACATACCAGAATCTCTGGGACACATTTAAAGCAGTGTCTAAAGGGAAATTTATAGCAATAAATGCCCATATGAGAAGCGAGGAAAGATCTAAAATCAACACCTTATCATCAAAATTCAAAGAGTTAGAGGAGCGAGATCAAAAAATCTCAAAAGCTACCAGAAGACAGCAAGTAACTAAGATCAGAGCAGAACTGAAGGAGATAGAGACACAAAAAACCCTTCAAAAAATCAATAAATCCAGGAGCTAGTTTTTTGAAAAGATCAACAAAATAGACCACTAGCCACATTAATAAAAGAAAGAAAAATCAAATAGATGCAATAAAAAATGAAAATGGGGATATCACCACTGATTCCACAGAAATACAAACTACAAACAGAGATTACTACAAACAACTCTATGCACATAAACCAGTAAACCTGGAAAAAATGGATAAATTCCTGGACACTTGCACACTCCCAAGCCTAAACCAGGAAGAAGTTAAAACCCTGAATAGACCAATAACAAGGGCGGAAGTTGAGGCAGCAATTAATAGCCTACCAACTAAAAAAAGTCCAGGTCCAGACGGGTTCACAGCTGAATTCTACCAGATGTACAAAGAGGAGCTGGTACCATTCCTTCAGAAACTATTGCAAACAATCCAAAAAGAGGGAATCCTTCCCAAATCATTTTATGAGACCAACATCATCCTGATACCAAAACCTGGCAGAGACTCAAGAAAGAAAGAAAACTTCAGGCCAATATTCATGATGAACATAGCTGCAAAAATCTTCAATAAAATACTGGCAAACAGATTGCAACAGCACATCAAAAAGCTTATCCATCATGATCACACAGGCTTAATTCCAGGGATGCAAGGCTGGTTCAACACACACAAGTCTATAAACGTAATTCACCACATAAACAGAAACAAAGACAAAAACCACATGATTATCTCAATAGATGCAGAGAAGGCCTTTGCCAAATTCAACAGCCCTTTATGCTAAAAAAAAAACTCTCAATAAACTATGTATCAAAGGAATATATCTTAAACAATAAAAGCTATTTACTACAAACCGAGAGCCAATATCTTACTAAATGGGCAACAACTGGAAGCATTCTCTTTGAAATCCAGCACTAGACAAGGAGGCCCTCTCTCACTACTCCTATTCAGTATAGTATTGGAAGTTCTAGCCAAGCAATTAGGCAAGAAAAAAAATAAAGTGCATTCACTTAGGAAAAGAGGAAGTCAAATTGTCTCTATTTGCAGATGACATGATTGTATATTTAGAAGACCCTATCATTCATCTCAGCCCAAAATCTCTTGAAACTGACAAGCAACTTCAGCAAAGTCTCAGGATACAAAATCAATGGGCAGAAATCACAAGCAATTCTATACACCAATAACAGACTAACAGAGAGCCAAATCATGAGCAAACTCCCATTCACAATTGCTACAAAGAGAATAAAATACCTAGGAATACAACAAACAAAGGAGGTAAAGGAACTCTTCAAAGAGAACTATGAACCACTGCTCAAGGAAATGAGAGGATACAAACAGATGGAGAAACATTCCATGCTCATGTTTAGGAAGAATCAGTATCGTGAAAATGGCCACACTGCCCAAAGTAATTTATAGATTCAACGCTATCCCCATGAAGCTACCAATGACCTTTTTCACCGAATTGGGAAAAAACACCTTAAACTTCATATGGAACCAAAAGAGAGCCCACAGAGCCAAGACAATTCTAAGCAAAAAGAACAAAGCTGGAGGCATCATGCTACCTGATTTCAAACTATACTACAAGGCTACAGGAATCAAAACAGCATGGTACTAGTATCAAAACAGCATGGTACTTGTACCAAAACAGAGCTACAGAACAATGGAACAGGACAGAGGCCCTGAAGGCAATGCCACACATCTACAACCATCTGATCTGTGACAAACCTGACAAAAACAAGCAATGGGGAAAGGATTCCCTGTTTAATAAATGTTGTTAGGAAAACTGGCTAGCACTGTGCAGAAAGCAGAAACTGGAACCCTTCCTGACACCTTACACTAAAATTAATTCCAGATGGATTAAGGACTTAAACATAAGACCTAACACCATTAAAACCCTAGAAGAAAACCTAGGCAAAACCATTCAGGACATAGGTATAGGCAAGGACTTCATGACTAAAACACCAAAAGCATTGGCAGCAAAAGCCAAAATAGACAAATGGGACCTAATTAAATTCCAGAGCTTCTGTACAGCAAAAGAAACAATTATTAGAGTGAACCAGCAATCAACAGAATGGGAAAAAATTTTTGCAATCTACCCATCTGACAAAGGGCTAATATCCAGAATCTACAAAGAACTAAAACAGATTTACAATAAAAAATACAAGCAAACCCATCCAAAAGTGGGTCAAGGATATAAACGACACTTTTCAAAAGAATACATATATGAGGCTAACAAACACATGAAAAAATACTGATCATCACTGATTATTAGAGAAATGTAAATCAAAGCCACATTGAGATACCATCTCACACCAGGTAGAATGGCATTCGTTAAAAAATCTGGAGACAACAGATGCTGGAGAGGACGTGGAGAAACAGGAACACTTTTACACTGTTGGTGGGAGTGTAAATTAGTTCAACCATTGTGGAAGACAGTGTGTGATTCCTCAAGGACCTAGAAATAGAAATTCCATTTGACCCAGCAATCCCATTACTGGGTATATACTCAAAGGATTATAAATCATTCTATTATAAAGACACATGCACACATGTTCACAGCGGCACTGTTTACAATAGCAAAGACCTGGAACTAACCCAAATGCCCATCGACGATCGACTGGACAAGGAAAATGTGGCACATATACACCGTGGAATACTATGCAGCCATAGAAAACGATGAGTTTGTGTCCTTTGTAGGGACATGGATGAATCTGGAAACCATCATTCTCAGCAAACTGATACAAGAAGAGAAAATCAAACACCACATGTTCTCACTTATAGGTGGGTGTCAAACAATGAGGACACATGGACACGGAGGGGGACATCACACACGAGTTTCTCTGGGGGGGGGTGCAAGGGAGGG
>PVKP010000712.1:0-17613 GCA_004027715.1 Plecturocebus donacophilus
TTGCAATGAACATCATGTCTTCATGTCCTTGCAAATATATGTGCATGATAAATTTCTAGAAGTAGAATTACTGACTCAAATCTATGCTCCGTAACTTTATTATCACATTGACTCCCTAAAAATGTGTCAGCACTCTATTTTCCAAGTGACCAAATATCTGTATAAGAATTCTAGTTTCCATACAGACTTGTCAACACAGTGTATTATCTATCAATTTTTCTTTACCTTGTCAACCAGTCAAATATATTTGTAACTGTGTGGCTCTATTTATTGACCTTTATAATAACTGTAATTAATAATATTCTCTCAGGAGTGCAATGACTACTTCTACGGCACAAAGACCTCCTCTTATGAATGTAAACTTTTTCTCCCATCTATAAAGCGAAAAATTTGTCTCATTCATCAGAGTATAATTCTCATTTATGAGGCGCAAAGTACAAGAACATGGCATAGCCCTTACCCTGTGGTATAGATCAGTTGCATATGTTAATACACCTGACACCCCACTCAAAGCAAGAAATGCTTCTTGGATGGACTCTCTGCCCTTAGGAATTGATTAGCCCTCCTAGTTGAGCTAGAGTTCAAAGTGGCAGGCCTGTAGTTAGAGTGAGCTTTGTCTCGGATGTGATTCGGGGAAATTTACATTTTCTCATTTCAAGTGGCAAACTCTGCTATTACATACTTTGTAATTTCAAGGAGTATCTGTCACCACACAAGGACAAATGTATTTCTTTTTAAAAAAAAAAAAAAAAAACATCTGGTACTTTTTTAAACAAGCCTCAGGCTAGCTCTGTGAAATGAATGAAAAATGTGCTATAGATTGAGTGTTATTTCATGTTGCTTTTCATTTGATCAGTAAGTGTGGAATGTTGGCACCTCAAAGAGTCAGCTCTCTACAAAAGCTTAGAGAAGCTTAGATGATCTTTTTATATCTTTTAGTAAGTATTTGTTACTATAATAAATAGTGAAATAAATTTAGGTCATATTAGTCCTCTGAAAAATAAATTATTCATTGGGATAACATTTGTTAGGGGTGGAGGTTTTAAAGGTTGGTGACTTTTCTTTTTTCTCTGTCATGGTTTATGTTAAATGACTAAGTCTATTTTTCCATGAGAAAATTCCTTATTCGACAATTGTCAATATTGACTCATATTAGGGTTCTCACAGTTTTTGCCATCTAACATACATTTTAAAAATTAAATAACACATGGGGACAATTCCAAAATATATGATGAATTGGAGGAATATTGATTATCACTCAAGGCACAAGTCAGGAACTCACTATTTTTTTTCCTTTCCTCTAAAGCTGTGCAAGTCCTCAGCAGGATGGAATATCCTAAAGCATTTATCCTATAGCCCTGGTCCTATATTTTATTTTGTTCCTACTATCTAGTTTTGGGAGACTGGTCCAAATTGCCGCTTCTTATACAGGAAGGCACTAGCTATACATGCTCCTGGGTGAGCAGAGGTACTGGGTTAGGGAGGAAGGGAGCATCCCAGTAGAACAGGAACAATACAGGGAGGTCGCAGGAGAAGATATTCCAGGCAGTTTCACATGACTAAAGGCCATGGGCTGATAAGATCCTGAAAAACGGGGTGTGGGCCAAGCCCACTAAGAATGACTGCACCCAATATGGTGCCAGATTTGACCTAGGTTTCACTTAGGACTTCATATGCTCATCAGCACACTAAATCACATACCCAACAGCACCATGACATTTCCAGGAACATCCATATTAGGTATAAAAATGGGTGGCACCAAAGTTCCAAGCGCTCTCCACCTTTTTACAGGAATTATTCCACCCCTCGTTAAAGAAATTCATAAAGGTAGCACCCCCAAACCCCTTTGTGCTCAACTCTTTCAAGTACACCCACATTCCCTTTCCTTGAGTGTGTACTTTCCACTTTGCAATAAATCTCCATATTTTCACTATGTTCTGACTCATCTTTAAATTCCTTCTCACAATGGTGTCAAGAGCCAGGACACTGGCTGTGGGCGGAGTTCCCACCACCAGCATTAGGGAACCTACCCCAACCCACTGGTATCACCAGCTCCAGAAATTCTCTGCTTTAGTCTAGTGTAGGATAGATCTGAGCAGCTTCCTTTTCGAGATTGTTTTTCTGGAGTAAAGCAGTCATTGAAAAACATTCTTTGTTGCTTTTCCCAGTTCTAGGAGCTAGGAAGAGAGCACCTTGCCTATGCCTCAAAGATCCACTCTGTCACTCCCACACCTGGCCCTGGTTTACCTTCGGATTTGGAGCTGAAGTGTTCTCAGTGACTTTCCTCATGGGATTATACTCCCCTCAAATTTCTATGACTTAATGGAGCCTCTGTTCATGTCTCCGCATCCATTCCTACAGTGGAAACGCTGATCCTCTTCCAACTGCAGACAGTAACATAAATGCCTGCAGGTTTTCAAGTGGAAGTCAAATTTTCAACCAGAAGACATTCTATTTTCTTTCTATAACTCTCCGAGGTATAACTGAATTTATTTTGTTTTTCCACTCCAACATTATTTAGATGTCCTAGGGTATACACCCTAGAAGTGTTTCCACTTATTTTTTCCTTCTCATTATTTCAATTTTATAGCACGGTGCATATTTAAGAAACCTGTCCTGATGTGTACTAAGACTTCATTTTTCCACTGCTTCAGCCACATGCGGTGCCCGTTTTACATTCAAAAGATACACTGTAGTTTAGACCTTCAGAGCATAGGCTAGAAAACAACCTTCATCTAAAAAGTAACCCAAATACCTCTGACCTCAATTGTTCAAGAAAATTTACTCCCCTAGTGGAGAATTAGCTAACTTATGAAGGAATCATGGAGCTAATCTGTAAGGTACTGTGATGACAATTCAGAAGGAAATTTAAAGGTGCAGATGTAGTTTATGGCTCAAATGATAAGATATGAGTATTTACCTACAGCCTTTCCCCACATGTAACTGTCTAAAGCTTTGTTCCTTTGAAGGGAATATAAAAACAACTTTGTTGTGCTTAAAAATGACAATATCATTTATGATATCCAGGATTGGCCCAAGATGTGAGGGAAAGCTGGCAACTACCTCCACGCTATAAGCTGACAAGTGCTAAAACATTCACCTGACCAAAACGGGCTCGCCTGGGACTTTCATGAAGGACTGGAAATACTTACTGTCCTGTCTAAAGATTCAGCTGAAGCTTTAAGCCCTTCTATTCACTGCAATTCAGTTGTATAAAATAAACACTTGTAAAGCAATTACTACTTGTCAAGGCTGCGCTGAGGGGATATGAGAAAATGACACACAATGAATAAGAAATAGCATAAGCCTCAGGAGCTAACAGACCAGCTGGAGAAAAACATCAGAAGGACGGTCTCACAGCATAGGTGATGCTTCAGCGGACCGTGAAGGGTGAGTAGAATTTCTTCTGGGAAAGGAGGAAGAAAGAGCACTTAAGGGAAAGAGTAGCACATGACAAAAACGGAAGAATGTAACAGATGTAGCATGTTCTTGGAAGAAAATTAAAACTCCATTTCCATGAAAACGTCTGGAAAAACTGGACTTTTTGAGGCACGTGGAAGTCAAGCTAAAAATGCCGCTGGAAAGGTCACCTGTGATTGGCACCTGAAGGGTCTTATGTACCATGTCAAGGAGTTTGGGCTTTTTCCTATGGGTAATGGGGAATGACTGAGAGGTATAAGCCAGAGAAGTGACGGCACAAGGCCCAGATTTCAGAAAGTTACCTCGCATGGAGCATGGAAAATGAAAGACACCCGCAGGTAGAGAGGAGGACACTTAATGGTTAACTCTGCTTTAATAGAGGGGCATGGTAGGCTTTCAGAGCATAGAGTAAAAGGAACTGGAAGTGAGAATATAGCACAGACACTACCGAGTTTTGAAGTGAGGGAAGGGCCGATCTAGAGAGATCACAGCAGGGAGTAAATTCTGAGAGGTGATTTGGTAAACTACAGCATCTAATTGACTAAGAGACAACCTGAGCGGGAGAAAGGGCACTGCGAAGTTCCTGATATTTACACTTTACAACTTAGACTTCCTAAGCTTACAGAAATCAAACATTACTATTACATTAGGACTTCCTGCTACTTCTAAGTTAAGAAAGGATGAGAGGAAACATGTATTGTCAGAGAAATAGCAACTTTCTATTAATATTTTACAGAAGAATCTATGAGGATCTCCACATCTTGATACGGTAATGGAGCTTGCATCAATTAATCTTCATGCTGAGAATAACTAGGTAAACTGGATAAGCTACAAACATCAGCTCTTTGAAGTTTTTGGAGAACAATTACAACAACCAGAACTTGAGGGGCCAAGATCAGAGTCAAGAAAAATCACAGAAAAGTGAGCCCGGAACCTTGTGCCATTCAAAGCATTTGTTGATTCTTAAATTGCATTGGGCAAGAAACAAACAAAAGTAGTATTATAGGCTACAAAGATAAAAAGGGTCCCATTAACAATTTAATTGAGATTTGTGAGGATCTATACTCGAAGATAAGAGCAAATCAAAATAGAGCCTTACAAAATGGAAATGCAGCCTCAAATCAATTCATTTAATTCCTTACTGATCAGATTTCCTGTCTACTAAAATAAGACAATATGTTCTCTGGGGGAGATCACATCATCAACAACCTCTAGAGCTGCACTGTCTAATACAGTAGCTGCTGGTCACATTTGCCTAAATTTGAATCAAAATTGGTAGAAATTGAATTAAACTAACAATTGAGTTCCTCAAATGACCACATTTCAACTGCTCATCAGTCATAATAACAAGTCACTAGGATATTGCAAAGGACACATAGAAAATTTTTCCACAATTGCAGAAAGTTCTATGAGGTACTCTGCTCTAAAGCCTGCAGAAGAAACAAGAATTCTCTCTTGAGGGAAGATGGAAATGGAAACAAAAATTATAAAGGTTCTGACAGGGGCTTTTCAATTTTTAAATTATTATATTTTTCTTTTCATAACTATACTGAGGTATAACTTTCACAGAGTAAATGGTGCTATTTTAAAATGTGGCTGTGATTTTGTTTTTATTAGGTATAGTGAGGCCAACAGATCAGGTGAGGACTGCCATTGGAAAGATAGATTTTTACTTACATACAGTTCCCGAAGCAGGGGCATGCCATGCTGGGCCACTTGGGAGGTACCCAGGTCAGTCTAAAGGCAGAAGGAGTGAGGGGAAAGCATGGATGATGGCTCTGTGTGTGTGTGTGTGGTTTCCCTGGGATAGGCAAGGCAAGGTGAGTGAGGACTGGCTAGTTTGAACACCTTCAGTGGGCTCTGGGGTACAGAGGCTGTCCTTAGTTACCTAGTACCTGGCCCTGGGGTGATAAGGGCTGTGGAATACTATATCCTGGTGTTTACTGGTTTATCTACAGATGAATTTCACCATGCTACTCAGAATGGTGTACAGTTAAAAAGGTATTAATTTTTGTTTACTTCTGAAATTTTCCCTTTAACATTTTTGAACCACAGTTAACTATAGAGAACTGAAACTGCAGAAAGCAAAACTGCAGATAAAAGGAGTCTATTGTACTTAAAAATTTGCTAAGAATGTAATCTTATGCTAAGTGTTTTTACCACAGAGGTGGCCTCAAGGAAACTTATGGAAGGGAAAATAAAGTTTAATTTTTTAAAATAGATATCAGACTATTGAGGCTATTTCTCCTTGAATGAGCTTTCTTGGCTACATCTTTCAAGATATTTGTCTAGTTCATTTAAGTCATTGAAATTAATAACATAGTTACCAAAATAATATTTTATCTTGCTATGTTCTTTAAATGTGTGTAGGAAATCTAGTGGTGTCACTTTTCATTCCAAATAGTGGTAATTTCTGCTTTTTCCTTTTTTTCTTGTCAGTCTGACTCTATTATTTTATTGTCTTTCTCAAAGGACCAGCTTTTGATTTTATTAATTTTTTCTATTTCTGTTTTGTGTTTTATGGATTTCTGCAATGATTATTTTCTTTCTTCTGCCTACATCTGCATTTGATTTGCTTTTCTTCCCCCCTTCCTTAAAGATAAAACTGAGACCTTTGACTTGAGAAGTTTCTTCTTTTTCTAATACAGGCTTTCTCTGCTATAGGTTTACTTCTAAGCACTGTGTCTGCTGTATCCTCCAAATTTTAACATGTTGCTTTTTCATTTTGATTTGGTTTAAAATACTTTTCTAATTTCCCTTCTATCTTTTCTGACCTATGGGTTATTAAGAAGTAGGCTTTGTAGTTCCCAAATATTCGAGATTTTATAGTGATTTTTTTATGCTATTGATTTCTAATTCAATTTCATTATGGTCAATGAACATACTTTTTGATTCTTTTTAAATTTATTGACATTTTATAGCAACAATAATATATATCTTTGTAAAACGTCCATGTGCACTTGAAAAGAATGTATATTCTGCTATTGGGTGGGGTGTTATATAAATATCAATTAGATAAAGCTGATTGATAGTGTCTTTTTATCCTTATATTTTAATCTATTCAATAAATTATTTAAAGTAGATGTTAATTTCCAACCATAATTGTGGCTTTGCATAGTTATTTTTTTTTTTTTTTGAGATGGAGTTTCGCTCTTTTTGCCTAGGCTGGAGGCTGGAGGGCAATGGCATGATCTCAGCTCACTGCAAACTCCGCCTCTTGTGTTCAAGCAATTCTCCTGCCGCAGCTCCTAAGTAGCTGGGATTATAGGCGTGTGCCACCACACCCAGCTATTTTTGTATTTTTAGTAGAGACGGGGTTTCTCCATGTTAGTCAGGCTGGTCTCGACTCCCCACCTCAGGTGATCCGCCTGCCTTAGCCTCCTAAAGTGATGGGATTACAGGTGTGTGCCACCGGCTGCATAATTCTTTCAATTCTCCTTTTGCTTTGTCTATTTTAAGGGCTTATCATTAAGTGCATAAATGTTTAGGATTGTTAAGGCCACTTGATTAAGTTCACCCCTTAATCATTATGAAATAACTTTCTTATTCCTACTAATATCCTCTGCTCTGAAACCTCCTTTGATATTAATATAGCCAATCCAGCTTTCTGTTGTCTACTAATATCATGGTATTTTTCCTGTCCTTTTACTTTTAACTTATTTATGTCTTCATACGTACGCATATTTCATATAAGCACCATTTTTTCTTTCTTATTTAATTCAGCAATATTTGCCTTAAACTAGAATGTTTACATTATTTACATTTGATGTAATTATTGAACTGGACATAAATGTATCATCTTGCTTTTTAGTTCTTAATTTCCCCCATGTTCCTTATTCCCTTCTTTTTCCTATCTTTGTATAAATTATTTTTTATGATTCAATTTTATCTCTTTTGTAAGAATTTTAGCAGAAGTTTTTTGTTTTGTTCTGTTTTGTCATTAATGTTGCTTTAAGGCTCATAGTATACTTGTTTAACTTGTTTAACTTACCACAATCTACCTTTGAGTTATACCACTTAATGTACAGATATAAACCTTAAAACAGTATAATTCCCCCCATTTGATTTTCTGCTATTGTTGTCATACATTTGATTTCTACATATAATACAAACCCCTGAATATGTTGTCATAGTTTTACTCAAGATACTTTATTTTAAAGAGATAAAACACAAGTTAAAATTAATTTCTATTTACATACATATATTTTATTTCTAGTCAGCCCTCTGTATTGTAGGTTCTGTATCTATGGATTTAACCAATCGTGGATTGAACATACTTTTTAAACATTTCACAAAATGTTACACTGTTGCTGTCATATACTACGTAGTTAGGCCTACAATGGTTGCATCTATACTGAACATGTACGACTTTTTCCTTGTCATTATTCCCTAAACAATAGAGTATAGCGACTATTTACATAGCATTTCTATTATATTAGGTATTATAAGTAATCTAGAGATAATTTAAAGTATACAGAAAGTTTTCATAGGTAATACGCAAATGGTATGCCATTTTACATAAAGGACTCGAGCATCTGTGGACTTTGGTATCCAACAGGGATGCCAGTACCAATCCCTCGTGGATACTGAAGGATGACTGTATTCTTCATTCCTTTTTATAGGTACAGATCTCATTTGTTATCACTCTGCTTCTGTCTGAAGGAACTTTTTTACTATTTCTTCTAGTGCAGTTCCACTGCTGTTGAATTGTTTCAGCTTTTCTCTGTTGCAGAAAGTTTCTATTTTGACCAGATTTCCTTGTCTGTTCCTCCTTGTCTGTTCATCCTTGTCTGTTCATCCTTGTCTGTTCCTCCATTTGTAACATGTCTTTTTTCCTTTGGCTGCTTTTCACATGGTCAATTTATTACTTGTTTTAAACAATTTGTTTATTATATGTCCTCATGTAGTTCTCCTTGTCTTGTTTCTTGTCCTTTGTTTCTTGTTCATTTAGCTTTTTGGATCTGTAGGCTTAGAATTTTTATAAAATTTATAAATATGTAAGCCATTTCTTTACATATTTTTATGTCCATCCCTTTTACTTCTATACTTTTGGACTCAAATTACACATGTATTGAATAACTTAGTTGTTCCAGAGCTTACTAATGTGACTTTTTGTCAGTCATTTCTTTTCTTCTGCCTTTTGTCATTTTTGATATTTTAAATGTGTAGTGGAAGCAGATTTTCCTTGACCCTCTTTGGATCCCTGATCAGCTTTAACAATAAAACTGATAAAGACATATTAACAAGATAAAAGCATACAAATTTATTTATTAAGTTTTATGTAACATGAGAGCCTTCAGAAATGAAGACCCAAAGAAACAGGGAAACATATTTCTATGCTAAGTTTGATGAAGAAATGGATAGTTGCTGAGAAGTAGAATTAGACAAAGAAGGCATGATCTAACGATGAACTGGGGGAAATTTAGCAAGGCTCGTTTGTTCTGATTATTCTCTATGTCCCTATGTCTTCAAAGGGAAGGGCCTTCCTTTCCTTTGGGTACAGGCAGGGTACCTCTCACATGAGGATCTTATAATATGACTCAGAGAAAGGTCAGAATATTGTTTCTAAGTTTTATGACCTGTATTGGGACAGAAGGTCAGAGGATTCTTTCTAGGCTTTATCACCTGCTTGAGGGAAGAAAGGTGGGAGGAGGTCAGAGAGACTTTCATGCTTCTGAGGTTTTCTCAACCCCCTTCAGCTTAAAATACTCCATATGCCAAGGTGTCATATTTTGAGGTAGTGTTTTGAACCCCATCAATTGTTATGCCTTCAAGTTTACTAATCTTTCTACAGTGCCTAATCTTCTGTTAATCCCTTCTAGTAAACTTTTCATCTCAGACATTGCAGATTTTCTCTCTAGAAGTTGATTTTAGGTTTTTTGATATATTACACATCCCTTAACATGCTAAATTTTTCTTCACCTTATTGAACTCACAAAATATAGTTGTTTTAAAGTCCTTGTCTGCTCTTTCATCTGAATCAATTTTCCAGTTTGTTTTGATTGATTTTTCTCTTCATATGAGTTGTATTTTCCAACTTCATTGCATGCCTGACAATTTTCAAATTGTAAATATTACCTTGTTGAGGGCTGGATATTTTTGTAATCCTATTAATATCCTTGAACTTCACTCTAAGATGCAGTTAAGTTACATGGAAAGATTTTGATCTTTTGGAGTCTCATTTTTAAATTTGTTAGACATAATTGGAGGAGCCTTTAATCTAGAGCTAATTTTACTCACTATTGATGCAATACTCCACCCAGTATCCTCAAATTATGAGTTATTTTCCATTCTGGCTGATGGGAACACACATTATTGCTGATTCTGTTCATGTTTTGAAGATTGCTTTCTCTAATCCTTTCATGTGGTCTTTTTACTCAGACTCAGAGAGTTTCTTCTCTGATAAATTCTCAAGACTCAACTGAAATTCTCTATGGGCCTCCAGAGTCCCACTCTGGAACTCTTCCCTGCAAATTCCAGCTGCCTAAACTCCCTTCCATCTCTCACTTTCTCTATAACCGAGGAACACTGCCAGGCTCCAGCTGGATTTTCCTTCCTTGTGCACTGATCTAGAAAGTCTTTCACATCAGTAAGTTAGGGAAGGCATAGAATTCTCCTAGTTTATTCCTATCTCTCAAAGTCACTGTGCTGTGTCATAGCCACTATTTGAAAACAAGTGTTTCTTATATTTGTCCAGTTTTTACTTATTTCCAGCAGGCGGTTACATTCAGTCCCAGGTACTTCATCTACACTGAAAATAGAAGTTGCCTTTTCAAATTTTCATGCACAGTAAATTATCACATGTATCTTTCTGAGCCCTAGCAGGAGGCAGAAACAACAGAGTAACTATAAAGATAAAAAGAGAACTCTAACAAGTATTCTATGGAGGTAGGGTAATAACAATGGACAAACTTCGGAGGGGAAATCAGACTTTATTGAAGATTGGTTGTATCCCACTAGATGCTGGAGAAATTATCTGGGTATTCCAGGCCAGATATAACCCATAGGAGACAAACAAAAAGAAAAGAACTTCTGTTCATTCAGGCAAGCTGATGATTGTGGGCAGGTATACAGTGAGAAGACAGAAGGGGATTGTAGACATGAGGTCTGTGGCTCAGTGTGATGGTTAATACTCTTGATTGGATGGAAGAATGCAGAGCACTGATCCTGGGTGTGTCTGTGAAGGCGTTGCTAAAGGAGATTAACATTTGAGTCAGTGGGCTGGGGAAGGCCGACTCACCCTTAACCTGGGTAGGATCATCTAATCAGCTGACAACAAATATAAGGCAAGCAGAGAAATGGGAAAAGGCTAGACTGGCCCATCCTCTCAGCCTGCATCTTTCTCCCATGCTGGATTCTTCCTGCCCTCAAACATTGGAATCCAGGTTCTTCAGTTTTGGGATTCAGACTGGCTCTCCTTGCTCCTCAGCTTGCAGACAGCCTATTATGGGACCTCTGATTTATATAGTGGGGAGTTTATTCAGTATTAATAATATATACATTCACATATAAAATATATGTATTATATATTTATATAAAGGAGAGTTTATTATTAATATTAACATATATATATCCTGTTAGTTCTGTCCCTCTAGAGAACCCTAATACACTCATCATAGTATCTGCAATAAGAAGGTCACAGGAAACAAACTTGTAAAAACCACAGGTGAGCTAAGGCTAATAGGCAGGTAGACAGAGGAAACTGAGCTTACAGATGGAATCTGGGAGCTGTGGTAGGTATTGCTGCATTCAGGAGCTCGACAGATCTCCCTCTTCAGGAGTATAGCTTACTTCTTTATATGACTTCGGTCAGAGTCACTGCTACCCACGTGGATACTTACAGAAAACACCCAACAGTGAAATGATGCAGAAGGTTGCACCCTGGAGGTGCCTAGCCCTGAAGGAAACCACATGGGCTGGGCAGTGGAGAAAAAAAGCACACCCTGGAGAAACCCGGTGAGATAGCCATAGCAGAATCGACAAAGAATACGCTCTCCTTCAGTAATGACTTTTCCCAGCGCCCGCTACTATCAAAGTTTAACCTCCACAGCTGGCAAAGAAAACATAGATTATGGGCCCTGCTATGATGTGAATGTGCCTCCTAAAGTTCATGTGTTGAAAACTTAAACCCCAGTGCAACAGTGCTGATAGGTGGGACCTTTACAAGGTCATGAAGGCTCTGCCATCGTGAATAGATCAGTGATGTTATGACAGGAGTAGGTTTGTTATTCTGAGTGGGTTTGTTAGGAAAGCAAGGTGGGTCCTCTCTTCCTGTATCTCCTGTACGCTCTTGTTATATGATGCCTTCAGCCACAGGATGAAGCAGCCAAAAGGCCCTCACCAGAGGTGGCCACTCCCAGCCTCAAGAACTATGAGCCAAATACATTGCTGTGCTTTATAAATTATCTAGTCTGTGGCATTTTGTTATAGCAGCAGTAAACAAAGATAGAACTGGGCCCATTTTCATTTTCACAGAACAGACATCAAAGAGTAAAATTGGAGATGAAATGTTGTCAATTTGTTGACAGCAGTCAACACGTGATAGCAATAGCACAAAATGTAGGAAGAGGATAAGAACAGCTTTCATGTTGTAGGGTTATTTTATTTTCTAAAAAGTAGCAGTACTATTAATTTATAGAGATTCTAATAGATCAAGGATGCATATGGTAATCTCAAAAAATCATAAGAATAAAAAATCTTGTAACTGAAAAAATAGAGAAAAATGAAAAAATAAACTTGATTACTCCAAAAGAAGGCAATAAGAGGGAAAAAAAATGGGACAAAAAGAAAACAATCTTATGAAATAAATGTTCATTTCCCACTTTACTGTTAAGAAAATAAAAACTTGGAAGAGTTAAATAAATAGCTTCTTTGTAATGGAATTTGAGTTCAATTTCAAGCCTCTTTAAATACAATGTTTATGTTCTATGACAGCATAAGGTCATCTTGTAAGATGCTATGGCCTGAATTGTGTTTCCCCCAAAATTCATGTAGTGACGCCCTAACTCCCAGTGTGACTATATTTGCAAACAGGGCTTTTAGGAGGTAATTACAGTTTAAAAAGATCACACTGGTGGGGCCCTAATCTAACAGAATTGGTGATCTTTTAAGATTGTTTGCTCACTCCCTACCATGTGAGGACACAGTGAGAAAGGCTGCTCTCTGAAAGCCTGGAAGAGAGCCTCCACCAGGAACAGAACTGCCCAGCACCTTGACCTTGGGCCTCCCAGCTTCCAGGACTATGAGAAAATAGATTTCTGTTGTTTAAGCCACCTAGTTTATGGTATTTTGTTATGCCAGCCCAAGCAGCCTAATACACAAGGTATGCTCGTTTCTGTGTAATACATTATTTTCTCCCTTTTATCTCTTTAAAAACTAATGTAAAAGATGGTACATCTGTAATCTTCAAAAACTGGAAGATAAAAACCACTTACACTTTCATTGCCTCAGCACACCAATGTTATTTTGAATATTTATTTCTGGTCCCTTTTGATTTGCATGCACAGTGCAATTTTATCACATATCACCTTGTTCCTGATTTTTCCATATATCATATTTAATTTACATATACACATTACAAATTGTCTGTCTGAAATCTGTTAATTCTTTTACTATTAAGCAATAAGTATTTCCTAATGGACTCAGTGAGTGTACACTCACATGTGCATGCTATGGGTGTATAATAGTGGTCATTATATATGATGTACATATAGATTATATTACTATTATTTCTTAGTTTAAACTTCCAGGAATTAGAGGTCAGCCATGGTAGCTTAAACCTGTAATCCCAGCACTTTGGGAGGCCGAGGTGGGAACATCACTTGGGCCCAGGAGTTTGAGACCAGCCTGGGCAACATAACAAGACTTTGTCTCTAAGAAATAAATTTCCAGGAATAAAATCACTGGGAGACCAATATGAGCCTTAAAACTAATCTTGTTTCAAGCTGACATTTTCTATATCATTTTCTACCAATCCTCAAGATTTTACTGCTAAAATTACTTTTAATATTGTATTTTATTTAATCGAGTATATCTAGAATAGTATTCATATAGGAAATCAATATAAAAATTATTAGTGACATATTTTTTATTTTGTACTACATCGCTGAAATTCAGCATATATTTTATACTTACAACACATCTCAATTTGTGGTAGGCGCATGCGAAGCCACATGTAGGTAGTGGCTGCTCTACAGGATAGTGTAGCCCTAGGTCTAACCTAACTACTGTTGGAAATAACCATGTGTTTATTCCATCATTTAATAAATATTGTTTTGTCTGATGAGTATAACTTAAGTAACATATCATGTGATGTTGTATTCTCTAAGTTTCTCAGTGAGAACTTACTGAAGCAACCGATGCAATATTCTCAGGGCTTATTTTATAATTTGTTTTATTTGATAAGGTTTATTTCTCACAAACACACTTCCTTGTACTTTCGGGATGGTTTAAAATCATAGAAGCTCAACAACATGTTGATTCTTTTCAAGTCTTGAGATTTAACTCCAAGTAATAATATCACCACACGCAAAGCAGACAAGGACGTGCACAGCTGAATTTTTAGAAAATCTGAGGGAAGAAACTCAGGAAGAACCAATGAAACATCTTACTTTTGAAGTCTTGTTGTTTTGCGAATGGAATAATCAGAAAAAGCAAATCTTACTTCATAAAGTAAATTAGGCTTCAGACAAAATCATACCATTACCAGGCTCCAAACATATTGCAAACATGAATGAGGACTGTTAAGACAAATTCTGAGCTACTCCATAATCCACCATGTATCTCTATCTCGTTAAGTGACTCCTCAATGCTAATAATGTAAAGTATTGGGAAAAGGGTACCCTTTGAAGTTTAAGTCAATACTATTGATCTCTCAGAAATTTATCTGCTATACAGACAGTTTTTTCAACTCTAAGGAAATGCTCAATAAAGCAAACATTTTACCTGGCAAAAAGAATTTTAAAACTAATGATAGTTAACTTCTCTCCACATTTATGAGATACTTTTTGTAGCAAATTTGTTATTCATCTTCTGTAAGTTTGAATTCAGGTTCAGATGTAGTTCAGGCAAATCAAATTATGTAAACAAGTTACAAAATAATTTCATTTCCTCATGTCATCTTCATGATATAAACTTATCAAAATGAGAGTAGCCCAAGGTTGAAGAGGGTAAACTAATCAAGTTGAGTTATAAAATACTCCTAGATATATTCAAAACAAACTGTGGAATAAATACTGAAACAACCTATCGTAATAAAACAGTTGCATGCTAAAAGCAGTCCCATCTACATTTATTTATATTTATGTTGTGACAGAAGCATTTAAGTTTCAATGATCAAATAAAGCAACATAGTGTAAAGGGAAAAAAAATCAAATATAAGGATGTAAAATAAAGCCAGGACTAAGGATCATGGAACACTAGATTACACAGTACCCTCTCCATTAATAAAATTAGGCCACACATTTGCTGTTAGCTGTCTAGCAGCCAATTAGAAAAGAGAAACCTAATCAGGCACAGAATTCAATGTTTCTAAAATAGGATTCAGTTTCTTAGAATAAAATATAACATGTTGTGGTACACAGTTCAGAAAAGTCATGTTCTCCTTATTGTCTACATGAAGTAGACACTGTCTAATACAATGAATAACAGTATTACCTATGCAGTACAAAGAATGGGGAATTTTGCAGAGCTCATTACAGGCTATGCAGTCAGACAACCAACTGGACTTTCTTTGGTGAACTGACTGGTTATTTTGGACTAAGATATGTAAAACAGGATTGTGTGTGGTGGGGAAACAACACTGGAGGTAGAATAAGGCAAATACAGACTCCAGCTCCGGCTCAGTCACTAACTAAATCTGGTACCTTGGAAAGGTACTCATTTTCTCAGCTCCAGTTTCCTCATCTGTAAAACAATGGGGCTGTTTTCTAAGGTTCTTTCCAGCTCATAATTTCTACTTCTAAGAAAGAAACCACGTGTTTTACTGCAAATTTGAGGGTCAATAGTAAAAATAAAATACCTTTCACTCTCACTGTCTGCCAACTCATTTTGAAACACAGTGAGAAAAAGTGTTCTCTCTAGAAAAAAAACAGAAAATGTCCCCATATCTGTCTGGGCAAAACATGATTATTTCAGACTTTTCTATATCTGTAGCTTATAAACAGGTGTACCAACATCATCAGCAATGTTGAACGAGTCTTACTGGCATCAGTACACAAGCCCCAGTGACTTTTCAGTTACAAGTAGGGGTTTCCACCTCTGAGAGACAGATTCAACTTTAACTCACCTACGTTTGGGAAATAACTTGAAATGAATCCTCTATGGAAAAAAAATAGGCTTATATTTTATGAGCAG
The DNA here is from genome assembly GCA_004027715.1 of Plecturocebus donacophilus. NCBI lineage: Eukaryota > Metazoa > Chordata > Mammalia > Primates > Pitheciidae > Plecturocebus > Plecturocebus donacophilus. The sequence continues at coordinate 15,775 of PVKP010000712.1, forward strand.
AAGCTATATAAAATACATTATTTTAGACATCGTGGAAAATACCTATAAACACATATGAAGCAGTAGGGGAGCTTCAGTATTACTTTTTTTTTTTTTTTTTTACTTGTCACTGGTAGGATGTTTTTTAAAATTATTCATTAGATTCTTCACTTAAAATAGTGTCATGCTTTTTAACCTTTAGTAAATGGTGAGTACATTTCAAAAACTATACTTAATGCTAAACAAATACACAATAATTTCATTTATACTTGTTACCAATAAGGATGAAACCAGTAAAAGGACACTTTTTTATTAGAGTAGCATTAGTCTGAGTCCTTTGGCTTTTTTTTTTTTGAGGTGAAGTCTCACTCTGTTGCTCAGACTGGAGTGCAGTGGCATGATCTCGGCTCACTGCAACCTCTGCCTCCCAGGTTCAGGCAATTCTCCTGCCTCAGCCTCCTTAGCAGCTGGGATTACAGGTGTGTGTCACCATGCCCAGCTAATTTTTGTGTTTCTAGTAAAGACAAGGTTTCATCATGTTGGTCAGGCTGGTCTCGAACTCCTGACCTCATGATCCACCTGCCTCGGCCTCCCAAAGTGCTGGGATTACAGGCATGAGCCACTGCAACCGGCCCCTTGGGCTTTTAAATCATGAAGACTACATTATAGTTACACTGTAACCGCTTGAGAAAACAGTATTGGTTTGTCAGGCTGAATATTTAAAATGGGAACAGCATTTTACCTAGTCTATGTCTTTTCTCACCTCACATATGGAAAGAAGGGAAAACCTGGAGTCCTTCATAGCTATTATTCCTATAATTGTGTAGTACATGGCTAAAGATTCCAGAAAGAAACAAGCTAGGCTACAGGCATCCAAGAGGAGACGCTCCATGTCCTACAGATGGCGGAAGAACACACATTCCAAACACATGGCATACTTCTGTTAGCCCTGATCTCTCTCAAACTTCATTTACAGCTAAAGGTACTTGCCTGTTACTTCTCAGAACTTGAAGAGAGAAGCAGAAAGCATTAGTCTACATGTGAGATTAAAAATCTTCCCATTTATTCTATATGGTACATTTATTTTAGTATGGTGCTGGTCAATGTTCAGCTTTCGGCTCAGATTTGAGTACCCTCTTTCCTGTATTCTAACCTTCTTTTACCTAAGCCTTATGTACATGTTCATTTTTTCTTTTTCTTTTCTTTTTTGGTTCTTATATTTTAAGTTCTGGGGTACCTGTGCAGATCGTGCAGGTTTGTTAACATAGGTATACACGTGCCATGGTGATTTGCTGCACCCATCAACCCGTCATCTACATTAGGTGTTTCTCCTAATGTTATCCCTTCCCAATCCCCCCCACCCCTTGTTATCCCTCCCTTGGCCCTCCCACCACCCAACAGGCCCCAGTGTGTGATGTTTCCCTCCCTGTGTCCATGTGTTCTCATTGTTCAACACCCATTTATGAGTGAGAATATGCAGTGTTTGATTTTCTTTTCTTGTGTCAGTTTGCTGAGAATGATGGTTTCCAGCTTCATCCATGTCCTGGCAAAGGACATAAACTCATCCTTTTTTATGGCTGCATAGTATTCCATGGTGTATGTGTGCCATAGCTTCTTTATCCATTCTATCATTGATGGGCATTTGGGTTGGTTCCAAGTCTTTGCTATTGTAAACAGTGCCACAATGAACATACATGTGCACGTGTCTTTATAATAAAACTATTTATAATCCTTTGGGTATATACCCAGTAATGGGATTGCTGGGTCAAATGGTATTTCTAGATCTAGATCCTTGAGGAATCACCACACTGTCTTCGACAACGGTTGAACTAATTTACACTCCCACCAACAGTGTAAAAG